>JAUZNJ010058877.1:0-28361 GCA_034780135.1 Jordanella pulchra
ATACAATTTACACAAACTAAATTAAAAATATACATATCATACATAATCATTAACAGTTTTAAAGGGATTAAGATAAAAAAAACAAGAAAAACTATTGGAAACGTCATAGATTACAATGCTAAGTGTAGTTATGAACTGCACCAGTAGATGGTGTCATGTTCCCATGAAGCTCCATGAAATGAGTGATTCGTTGAAGCAATTTGGCCAATTGGTTTAAAGGCCTCATGAGGCTTCATCTCACCATCACTTCTTTCCACTCCATTTAGGAGAACAACCCCTCCAATACCGTAGTCACTTCAATCGCCTGACTGCAAAACATCAGCGCCCAATGTGACGTACTATTGAACATTAGACGTCATCGCGTACATTTTACGTACCCCTCCCTCGCTGTAGGAGAGAGGAGTTACTGCTAAGATGGTTGTTGGTGCCTTCCCTATCGCCAAGCTCCTCTACCTCGGAGTGAGGCAGATGAGCAAACCTGTGGCCAATCGTATAAAAGCTGGGGCCCGTAGCAGCGAGTTCTTTAAAAACTACATCTGCCTGCCGCCGGCGCAGCGTGAGTAACCGAGCTAACGACACTAATTTCTATGAACTTCACTGACACTGACCCGGAGGTTTGATACAGCAGGTAAAGCTGAGTTAACCAATAGCGGCTGCCTTGATATATGGAACCATCCAATCACTTTTACGGAAATTTCTGTTTGACAAATCGGAGCCAAGGGAGCTTGAAAGTGGGCGGAACCTTTCTTGTCATTGAACAGACTTGCTATGAGGACATGGCAGGACAAGATCAGTACGAGCTAAAAAATAAAAAGGAGTTTAATTTAAAAACGGATAGAAAATATGATTGCTTCATTTGTTTTGTTTGTGTGAAACATTGGATGGGATTGGTTTATCAAAGAGCTGCTTCAACAGCTAGAAAACACAGCTGGAATTTATCCTGTTACTAGCGACACAATTTTTTTTTAATGCTACCATATTTTGCCACTTTTCTGTCCTTAAAGTTCAATTAATTTTTGTGATAGAATATAACAAAGTCTCTCTCAAAAACCATTGTAACGTGGCAGAAAATGTTGAGTGGTCTCATACATTCTGCACAAGTAGAAATCTGAAAAGTGTATATATATTTAATCAAGCCGTTTGTTACTGATTGTATTACTGATTACTCATTCTTCAAAATAAAATTCAATGGATCCAAATACCTTCAAAAGTCACCTTATTGTAGAATAGAAATCATCTATGATATAATAATTCAGCTGTGTGATAGCCTTAGAGGGTTGTGAGAAACCATTAGAAAGCAAACAGCCCCATGAAGCCCAAAACGCACAGAAGACAGGAAACTGATAAAGATGCAGAGAATTTTAAAGCAGGGTGATAAAAAAAATAATTCTTGAAATATTTCACAGACTAATGCTAAGACTATAGCTGGACAGTATTTCAATATCATTATATATCGCATAATGATTTAATTCAATATTGGTTATGTGACTTTTACGCACATTTTCAATATTTCAATATACATCACAGTCTATAAACATAGCATTTGTCACTGACTGATGAACCAGGTTTTTGTGATGTTTTAAGTGTTTTTGTTTTTCAAAGCTAATATTTATTAAATGTGGGAGAATTTTTATAAACATTGCAAAATATTCGTCATAAGTTTTTAGTCATTTGTTGTAGGCATTCTTGGCTTTCTTTCTAAGGTTTTTATTTTTCCTACTATCGAAATTATTATTGTTACTATTGAAATGATATCGTATTGACTGAAATTAAGAAATATATTGTAATATAAATTTCGGACATATCGTCCAGCCCTAGCTCAGACAATATTCTAAAGAAAAAAACAAAGAGTATGAAAACCACAATCTCACCAAGACTTAGCTGTCCAACTAACCCAGACACAGATAGCAGCCCAGAAGTTCATGGGAACACCGGAGGAGCTTCAAAGAGCCACTACTCAGGTGGAACAATCCGTTGAATAGAGAGAGAAAAAGAATTTGATAAAATGAACAACTTTGACAACACTTAAAGGCCTTCAGCAATCTGTAGGCACTAACGGTGTTCACTAATCTGGCCTTTATAGGTGACTGAAATAAATAAAACAGAAGTGCCCTACTGTGCTACAAGAACAGAACTTCTATTCTTCCCTTTTCACAACGTTAAATAAGGAACACCACAGGTTCTACCTTTATTTGGACAATCAATTACATCAGAGGCAAAATAAATCCACTGACAAAGTAAAATCTCCTCATTCAACGTTTTACGTTGAGAGGCGATCTCATGCTTTGGACTCGTACTATTGTTAACATTGTGCAACGTTGCTATCCCCGCATGATCCCTGACGCATGTTCCTATCTTAATCAGAAGTTTTGTTTGTTTTCCCTCACAGTTTATCACTGGATTGAGATGAGAACGAAGATGCGGATTATGGGCTTCAAGGGTGCCAGTGTCAAACCCTTGAATGAGGACGCTGCTGCAGAGCTCGGGGCAGAGCTGCTGGGCGAGGCGATTATATTCTTAATCGGAGGTGGATGTATGGTGTTGGAGTACAGCAGACAGGCTGCCAACTCTCGTCGGAAGGAGGAGGAGCTAAACGAGACCATCGCAGGCTTACAGACTCAGATAGCAGAGTTGTCACTATCAACGGAGACTCTCAGCGCTCAGCTGAGAGAGGTCAACCGACTGCTACTCTCCCTTCCTGCTCCAACCAAAAAGTGACTTGATGTTCCCTGTGCAGCGTGCTGTCGGCCTGTGTGTGTGTATGAAGGAGTTAAAGTGTATTAGTCAAGTGTACAGCTTGATTCTACCTTACCCCAAACACTGCCTCCTGCTGCAGAGCCAGGAGGAGAAGGTTGGACCTCTGTGCTGTGGAGCTATCATTTGCTCATGTTTTGAGCAGCTAGTTGTAAAATAAAACAGCATTGCTATGATATTCATAGTGAATTTCTATGGTTGACTTTGCATGCATATTACAATAAGGATGTACAGCACCACTCTACATTAAAGTTAATATATCTTTCGCAGCTCCTGTGATCCATTGATTCTGATGGTAGGAAATTATTTGGAAACTGCTTGTTTTCATGTTTTCATTGGCCTGAGTGAGTATTAATCCCACCATTCATAAGGTGAAAGAAAAGACAAAACAAGCATCCAATCATATCAAGACATTATTTTCTGGGAGTATCTCCTCCTTTAATTTCAAAGAGATTCTAGTTGTGATTTTCTGGGTTATTTTTGTAATTTTTGCTGTAAAAAGGAAGGTGTAAAATTAAAGTCTGTTAATTTGCGTTATACTGTCTTTTCAGAGTTTGTTATACAGATAGAGGCTTTGGACCAACTTCTCAGACTAAGTTAGCAATTTACCAAAATGTTAGTTATGGAAAAAATAACATGTAAATGCATTTTTTTTAATTATAGTCATTCAAAGAAAACTTTCCTTAAAAACACAAAAACAGTATAGAGATGCAATATGTTACATTTCTGCAGATTCTTTTACAAACATTTATAAAGATTCTATTTTTCACTAACGGTTTAAACAGGTAGTTTATTCTTAAGATATAGTTTTATTTTAGGATACATAATTTGTTATTTACTGCACAAATTAAAGTTATTCTTTTAAGAGTTACTTGGTATATATTTGTATATAGTGCTTGGCTACTAATATGTTTACAATTTTCTAACTAAGGTACAAACTAACAATCATTATTGTGTATTCTAATATAAAATTGCAGCAGTTTATGTATAGATAAGTATTATATGTTTAAAGGAAATCTCTAATCCAGTGAAAAAGTATTGGCACCTAAGATGTTTCTTCACGACCAACCTCCTTTTGTACAAGCACCAAATCCACACTTAAAAAACTTGTGAAGGATAACATAAGGGTAAACCTAGACTTTTATACTTTAATCCAATGATACAGATATATTACGAGGCCTTCAGCTGGATATAAGTGCGTACTGGATAAGCATATTTCTTGGGAAGATTTGTTATTTCAGTTGATTCTCTGATATTGATTATTTTACAACATCCAGGTCAAGAATTTGGAAGTAAATTCAAGAAAATGATCTGTTCCAAAAGCAGTTTCAATGTGTTTGGATGTGTGGTCTTGTTGGTGCAAACTGTTGTGTCCAATTAATCAGTCTAGCTTTTAATGAAACTGAAAGAATCAGATGGTATTCCTACTTATGCATGATTTCATTCAATGAAAAAAACAAAACCTTCAGCATGATGCTGCCACCAATGTGCTTTACATTGGAACTTAACATTGATTCTTCCAATCATTCTCAATATTTGTCTTGTTAGTTGTCATGTTATGATAATAAAACCTTCCAATAGAAGATATTTGGTTTATTAATGGAATTTAGCATCCTTACAAAAGAGTGTGTTCAAACACCCGGACAAATGGGAAATCAGTAAGCATATATTTTTAGATGACGAAAACATCTGTGATTAGTTTGTAGCTTGCCAAGAGACAAGCAAACATTAGTGATTTTGTAGGGGGAAAAAAGGTTAATCTATTTCTTTTTGTATAATTCAAAACATCAAAGCAAAAGTTAACCTTCCTTCTCATTCTTTTTTTAGATGGAGAATTTTGCAACAGTTTTTGATGTGGTTTAATTTAAGATTAAAAATTAGAGGTAAAAGTTTCTCCTTATTTACTGACACAAACAGGCATAAATAAGGATGTGAACAAAATAGAATTCTAGAAATAAGAAATATTTCATGTTTACAGATAGCTTTTTAAAGAAGTATTATCGGAGTGCTTGTTTCCCTTGATAATGCCAATGCACATGCATGGCCAAGGTGAATGCTTTGTCACAAGGCTTACATCTGATTAGAATTGCACCATTAAAAAAACTATTCAGTGTGTACATTTTTTTAAAAGTGCTTTTTACTGTCATAGCATGCAACATTTTAGAAAGGTATATCTCCATGGTGATAAAAACTGGGCTGTTATTTATAATATATTTAAAAAGACTTTACATTTCAGAGGTTTATAGAAACTAAATATCCATGTTTGTTTGCATTACAGGTAAAACTATCAGCGTATGTAAAATTATTTAGTCGTGATTTTGTCATATTTTTTATGGTTTCACAAACCAAATTGAGACGGCAAAGGACCAAAGTCCAAAACTACAACACTTCTTTCGCAACGCGCATGCGCCGATCATTCACCCTTGTGTTTGTGAGTGGCGCTAGGGGGCACTAGCGTTTCTTTCAGTCTCCTACGAGGACTACCCGCGCAGCTCGCTTCAAAGAAGGTAGGCCTCGGCTTTATTTTTGATCATATTTCATTTCATAGCTGCATTACAAATCATATATACGACGCATTTACAGCATTGCCTGGATGAAAGAGCAAGATGACGTGCAGGAAGTTTATATTCTCTGTGTAAAAGGCAATTGTTTTGCATCTCTTGGCGGCGTATGAGCTAATGAATGCTAAGCTGAGAAGGTTACCGTCCTCAGCCGTACAATGGTGCTTTGCAATTAAGAGTTCCCATAGAAACATATATGTGAGATATTTTATTTAAAGACGCATATTTGCTTGCATTCTTTTTGTGAATTTGTACCCTTGTGTATTTAGGTACGCTGTTTTTGTCGTGCAACTGTGTGGTGTTAGTGCAGCGCTGCTAGCTAGCGTAGCCACACCATTACGTATCCCGTTCAACTGCGAAACCGCGCAGAACGTAGCAGTTTGAAAGTCGGAAGCACTGGTGTCAAATTTTAGTTAACCGTAATGTGTGTGTTTGTTTCTTGTTTCACTTCCCAAGAAAGACGACAAACCCGACAGATAACAGTAACGAAACAACCATGAGTTTAGACGTGAAAAAACTGAAAGTAAATGAGTTAAAGGAGGAGCTCCAACGCCGTGGCCTTGACACGAAGGGCCTGAAGGCGGATCTGATGGAGAGACTGAAAGCTGCCCTGGAGGCTGAAGCTGAAGCGGATACTTCGGAGCAAACTGGACAGGAGGAATATGGTGATGAACTCCAAGACGAAGAGGACCCTCAAGAACAGCAAGGTAATACTGTGCATTACGAAGTCTTTGATACTGTACATTAAATTTAACCCCTCTATATGTCACGCAAGTTTTCTTTTAGTTGTTTACATAAGTATTAGAGGTGAAGGTCTGGAAACTGTATGTATGTATGACATATATTTCATATGCTATTGTATAGGTTCACCAAATGGCCATCAATTCGTGTTAATATGACGTTTTTACATAAATCTGTAGTATGATATATTTGTTCTGTTTTTTTATTTTTTTCTATACATAGGTTCACCTGTTTGATCATACTTTGGATTGAACCGTAGTTAGGAAATCAGTTTTCAATAAAGTAACCAAAATTGCAATCTTGTTTTGTTTGTTTTTAGATCAAGACCATGGAGGTGATGGTGGTGATGGTAATGAGGGTGATGATGACGGTGATAACCCTGAACAGGAAGATGAAGGAAGAGATTCGGGCGGCTACTACGAGGAAGAGGAAGCTGAAGCAGAAACTGAGCAGTTTGAAAGTCAACAAACTTCAGACTCTGGTCATGATGATGTGCATAGATCGAGCGTGATGTCTGAGGAGAGCAAGCCAGAGGCCAAGTTTGAGGGAAACACAAATGGTTATTATCAGATTTTCATATTACATTCATTCAGCTGCCTCACAATTAATTCAAATAAGATTCTGATTGGTACATGTTTCAGGGGTCTTATTTACCAGACAATCACAACCTGAGTTTTGTATTATAAAAATAACTTGGAGCCTGAGTGATTGTTATATACATTCTTTTAAAAATATTTTTTTCAGAAATTAAAACCGAAATTAAAACAGAAGAGGAGACTGAGCCAGTTGAAGACAGACAGCAAGAGGCTCGGGGGACAGAAGAGCAAGGCCAGGCTGAAGTCAAGGTGGAAGATAGCAAAGGTGGGAATAGTCGAAAGAGACCACATGAGGAGAACAGAAGCTATGGCTACTATGAGCACCGTGAAGAGAAGAGGTAAGCAAATACAATTTCAGCAAGGTTTAAACCAAAGTTAAATATGCCAAGATGTTCA
The DNA here is from genome assembly GCA_034780135.1 of Jordanella pulchra. Taxonomy (NCBI): domain Eukaryota; kingdom Metazoa; phylum Chordata; class Actinopteri; order Cyprinodontiformes; family Cyprinodontidae; genus Jordanella; species Jordanella pulchra. The sequence continues at coordinate 7,049 of JAUZNJ010058877.1, forward strand.
AGGCCCCTAATCTGAGACTCCTCTGTGCAGATCTCGTACACCACAACCTCCTGCTGAAGACGAGGAAGAAAACGTAGACGACTCCATAGTAACGATTGATACATGTAGGTTATATTTCTCATCAACAAGAGAAGCTTTAAGATTTGTTATTTGTTTCATCTCATAATTTTAATGAAGAGACTCTATAACCATGTTCTGTTAATCAGATGATGGTGCTTTTCATTTTGTCCCTTCAGTATAATTCCGCTTTATAGCTTTAACTTCGTAGTTTTGGTAGGAGGTGATGTTCCCGTTCTCGAGAAAAACATTAAATAACTTTTAACAACTACTGGGTGTGACCTCATAATATAATTAAAATGAGTTAATTGTGTCTAAAAAAAACAAAACATTGACGTTATGTTTCCTTTTTGTGTGTGTGTGTTTTTTTTTTTTGTTTTTGTTTTTTTCAGACAACTGTGATCTGCACTTCAAAGTTTCCAGGGATCGTTACAGTGGTTATCCATTGACCATCGAAGGGTTTGCTTACCTGTGGGCTGGAGCCCGAGCAACTCATGGTGTCACTCAGGGACGTGTTTGTTACGAGATGAAGGCAGGTTACAGTGAAGCATTGTTCTGATGATACTGTTACTGTGTTGACAAAGGAGTGACTTAAAATATTCCTGTCTCAAGCATGAATGAAGGGCCTGATAAAAAGATGTCATTCAGTCCTTTGAAAATGAAATTATTGATGTTTCACACTAATTTTTGCACATCAGTCCAGCTTTGTTTAGTATGAGTTCACAGCCAACATTCCTGCACGGACTTCATCAAGTTGAGCATCTTCTGGTCTTTGGGATTTGTAATTTCTTCAGCTAAAGACTTAAATGTTTTTAACCAGTACAACTTTTTCCATTATCTTTATTAAAAGCTTTGTTTTTCCATCAATTTACATGCAATGTTTTTATTTTCAATGTTTTTCTTAGATTAATGAGGAGATTCCTGTAAAGCACCTGCCCAGCAGTGAGCCTGATCCCCACGTGGTCAGGATTGGATGGTCCCTTAACAACTGCAGCACTCAGCTTGGTAAGAAAAGCAACTGTAAACATTTCTGGTCTGTGGATAATTTATTACTTTTTATAATTGCAGGCAAGGCTTGGGTGCACTGGAATTATCTATGCAAGGATTTCAATCTGGCTTAATGTCAGAACAGACAACAGAAATATTGAAGAACAAAAATCAAAATTAACTAAAGTTTTAAATTAAACCTTTAGTCTATGCACATTGTATTTAGACATTTCTTAAAGCACAATATCTAATGATAATTGCATACATTGAGGTACGTCGATAGCTGTTGCTGTATTCATGAGAAGAGGAGGATTGCACATCTAGTGACAACATTGGTACCAAGCATTAGCTATGCAGTGAGTTTGCGGTTTAACATCAGCCTGACGGTGGCAGGGAAACGGGTGAAATGGAAGGTGGTGTTATTCTGGAATGAAAATCAAATGGTCTTTTAATTTTCCTTTCATTCAGGCGAGGAGCCCTTCTCTTTTGGATATGGAGGGACGGGGAAAAAATCCAGTGACTGCAAGTTTGCCGATTTTGGCGAGAAGTTTGGTGAAAATGATGTCATCGGCTGCTACATAGTAAGTTAGATGTTGAAGGTAGTTTTATACTTCTGGTTTATTTTTCTTAATAAGTGATTAAAGCTGAATTACTGACTTTTGTTGTAGATCGTTTTAAAAATGAAGCTTATTTTTTTCCGGTCAAGTAGCTAATTGTCTTTAAATACCATAACTTGTAGGACTTTGAAACCAGTGATGAAGTAGAGATGGGTTTCTCCAAGAACGGAGTGAATCTTGGCGTAGCCTTCCGGACAACCAAGGAGGCACTGGCAGGACGCGCCCTTTTCCCCCACGTGCTGGTAAAGAACTGCGCTGTTGAATTCAACTTTGGGCAGAAGCGGGAGCCGTACTTCCCCCCACTAGAGGGATACACCTTCCTCCACGATCTTCCTATGGAGGAGAAAATCAGAGGCACAAAGGGACCTGCCAACAAATCTGAATGCGAGGTAGGAGATCGTTATCTTGGTGTTTGTCAAATATTCATGTCTGTTAAAGTGTCTTAGAAAATACTGTGATACGGTTACCAAGAGAGAAGAAGGCTCGGAAATGTGACTAAATGTTTCATTGTAATTAAACCCTGTGTTAAAGCATTACTCCACCACCTGACAAATTATGAAGGCTGCTACCAAAGTGTGCAGCGGCAAAATACGCAGCGGAGTATCGGGATAAATGTGATGAAACGCAAATGTTTCAAGTGGAAAAAAAGTAGGATGATGTTTTGTGTTTGTTATATATGATAAACCTTTTGTTAAATTATCAGCAATAAAAACTAATTGTCCTGTAAATTTGAGCAAAGATGTTGCACAAAAGAAATTGTGAGTTGGAGGTATTTACATCCTATTTGTTGCAACTGAAAGCATAATGTTGTCATACATCAACATTACAAGCAGCTCTCATAAACAGACACTATAACATCCGGTAGTATTGGTGATTGTACACACCGTCCAGGGGTGTAGAGATAAAATGTAATTCTAATGCTTACAATAAGTGTAGGACGCCAGCAGCAGAAACAGCTGATCGATCATGTGAGGTTAATGTCCACCATGTCTGAGCTGACTCGAAAAATACATGCCTCCATCTCCTCTATGGTGCATTTTCTCTTTTTGGAAAAAATAACAAAAAACACCTCAAGGCAGCTTTTAAAAACATTTCTGCTAAAGTTATTAAATTTATAAAAACGTAGCTGTTTCCATGAACCTTTTCTAAAGCTATACTTCAAAATGTGCAAAAAGTTGATGGGAAAACGATAAATGGCTCTAGAAAATGTGGCATTAACGCATCCAGACATGATCAGTGTGATTAAAGAATAATTAGAATGATGTAACTCAATAAAAGCCTATTTTAAAGAAAAATATTTTAAGACAAAAGAAACTAAAATAACACAAGTCTCAGCTTTTGAAATAAGGATTATGCTTAACAGAAATATAGCATTGATGTTCATTTTCTTGTTTCAGATTTTGATGATGGTTGGTCTTCCTGCCTGTGGAAAAACCACGTGGGCCATTAAACACGCTGAAGAAAATCCAGATAAAAAGTACAACATCCTTGGGACAAACGCTATAATGGACAAAATGAAGGTCTCTTTCGACAACCGCCACAACTCGCCACAAACCATGGGCCCTCAGAGGAATGTTCTGTTTTTAAGCCCCGTCTGTTTGCCGAGCAGGTGATGGGTCTCCGTCGTCAGAGAAACTACGCCGGACGCTGGGATGTCCTCATCCAACAAGCCACCCAGTGTCTGAACAGGCTGATTGAGATCGCCGCCCGCAAGAGACGGAACTACATCCTGGATCAGGTACTGCTCCTCCACCTACACTCGGTTCTAATACTCACCACAGTGAGTCAATGTGCCCTGATGATCACTTTCTCTAATGGATTATTTATTTATCTTTCAGGGGGTCTCTGTGTATTATAGAGTAGAAGAAGCATTGATCACCCTGTTGTCACTTGCTTGTCATGTAACAGAAAATGATTAATGGCTTTCATAAGAGACAGAATAATGTCATGTTTTTGCTACTTCAGTATATTTGCACTTTGCTATCTATTCAATGTCATATTACAGTATTGTTTGTCTTGTGAAAAATGTACAAGTAAACCATGACTTTGTAAAGATGTTGAGAAACAAGTAAGCTCTGACTGGTGAGTAAGAAAAACACCTTCTGTTGCTAATTTAATAAGCCAGAGTTGAAAGCTTTTTTAAAAGCTAGTTTTAAGTGAGAAAGATGGAGCTTATTAGTGTATTTTTAATTTTATTTTAATGAATTGACCCTGAAGGTAAGTAGTGACTAACAGCATTTAGATTTTCAGATCCTTGTGCTCATCAAATGTTTAAAGGTAAGTGGGTCTAGTGGCTCTTTGGTTTTCTATGGAAACTGTGAGTATATGAGGGTAAGTTATACATGTTTGTCCTTGTCTGGATGGGACTAGAGTTCGTACAAAGCAAAAGGTGAGTGAAACTAATGAGAGGGACCCATTACAGTAGTTAGGTGCTTTAAATTGGCTCTCTTATAGATTATTCAGGAGAAATTTAATTGCAAATCGACTCTGATGAAGAGATTTTGTTTACATGAAACAGTTAAGTCCTATTGTAACACATTGACGCTTTTTAACCATTAATTTACTATATTTTTTTTTTACATTTCCTTTGATCAAAGATCCTGAAAGAAAGTAAAGATGCTTTCAATCATCTGCATGTTATTTGCAGGCACGCTTTCTAAGAGGTGATAGACCGAGATCCGTTGAGACATCGTATTTATTTTAGATAATGATCAGCAGATTTCTGCTGGTGCGTGCTACTTTTTCGATAACCTTAAGACATAGAAACATAGCTTAATAATATAGCTGTAGGAATGCAGGATGGAGATTAAAGACTGGCTCGACAAGTTAGTTGCTGTGATCTAAATCTATTGGGGGTGTGAAAATAAATCTATTGTCACGGATCACAAAATGTAATTAGGCTATATTTGTGTCGATTCAAAATACAGCTAAATCGGCCTTAAATGAAAAAAAATCTCTGTGCAAACGTCCACGTTGTTGTCTTTTATATAACTCTAAAACCATTAGCTGGTAGCACACCACCTAAGAGCCTATTATTCAGCTGCTTCACACCAGAAGAACAACAAAAAGCCTTTTTAAAGTGTTGCAGAGCTATATTAAAGCTATATTGTTATAAAAATTGTAATATATTGCCTTTGTTAATGTGTATTGGGATAAATTTTACTGTGACACGTGTATCGCCAAATTCCTGCCAATTCACACCTCTAAAATCTGTACTGAGATCACAAATGTTTTATATACACACACTGACCCTGTTGAACATTTAAATTAGGTCTGGGTCGGACGTTTTATTTTCAGCATTATAAGAAACTCACTCATGCCTAACCGTTGTTGTTTTTTTTATGAGGTCTGCAATTGTGTTCGGTGAGATTGTTGCAATGGTTAACGTGTAGGAAACTAAAGACCTGAACCCTCCGAGTCCGATTTTGCATTCTGTCCGACGGAACATCTTGTCGTACAAGGTCATGGTGTTTAACGCTCATTCAAAGTCTGTGGGGATGAACACACCTTGCATGATTTTCTGCAAGGGGGCCTTGATAGCTCTGTCAGACCCCAGGTCTCTTTTTTTTTTTAGTCGGACTACGCAGCAGTTCGGTGGTAATATCATGGGTCTGACAGGAAGAGAGGCGCGGTCACAAACTAAAACACATCAGTTTTGGCGAATAAAATCTATTAAAGGCAAGTGAAAACATTCACGTTTAGACTCACACAGCGTATATAAAGCAGGCGGCGTAAAAATAATCAATAAAGAAAGCTAAATATTTTACTGACGATGGTCCAGGACAGAAAGCGGATATTGATCCTCTTTGAGACTCACAAACGAGGGGCAGACATTGCATTTAATCACCTCACTCTGCCCTGTTTATTAAATAAAATACAAACTTGAACTATACTGATCTTTCCATAGGAATCACCAATCACTGCCTCACCCATATTAACCGTTACACAGCCTTTATTGCTGCATTTCCCATTATGTTTTTTATATTTTGTTTTACTCCAATAATCTTACCAAGTCAAATGTGGGAAATTGTTTCAATTTGTGGGGCACAAGCGCAAATAAAAAAAAGAACCCTCACGGATCAGGACCTGCTTAACTTGCATAGCAGGAGCCTCACTATATGCGCTACAGTCAGTGTGAGATGGAAATAAATAGGACCGGAGATTAAAAATTTGGACTTGTCTAACATGAGCTAAATGATCCTATGTTGAGTAGATTGTTTGAAGCACAGTTTGAGTTCTATTCAATGTCTTAATGCATCCGTAATGTTTTTTGGGATTTAGGATCACCTATAACATATCGACCTGTTTGATGACAGATTTTCAACGTAACACAGTCTTTGAACATTACATCTAAAAATCACTGATCTCTGGTTCGTCTGCAGAACCTTTTTTAATTGAGCGGTTGGAAAAGTCTTTTTTTTTTTTTTTTTTCTTTTCTTTCAACACGTTTGTATAGTTTCTGTTGAAAATATTTACTCCAGATGTCAGAAGGGGCTTTAAAGGTAATATGTCCAATAATGTGCTTAAAGTTTTTATTTAGAAATTCTCAGTAGTAACACTGAGGACTAAGATAAAGAACCCTGCACATTTATTGCTTGTAATATACAGAAAAGTTGTAGTTTTCTTCAAGCACCTCAAAGCAGCCAAGAAACAGTAAAGCCCCTAAAGCGAAGGTTTAGCCTAATTTGTGTGTGTTTTTTTTAAATTTATTTATGTTTTTTCTTGGTATGAAATGTTGCACTACGGATAGAGCAGGAGTTTTATCATTGCGTCATATAATGCTACACGATTAGCACAACATAGACTTCTTTAATAAGTGTTTTTATTTAAAATTTTCAGTGCATTTGTGCATCTGCCACGTTGTATTCATTGTTTTTTATTTGGTGCGTTAACTTAAAGCAGGATTAACTGATTCTGGATTATTTAAATTAAGGATTCTGTCATCCTTCAGGCCTGCAGTTCAGTGAGCCTAGATGTTTGCACAGATTCTACTCGGAAATGCATGAACGGTCAACAATAAGCACAGTAACTACTGCCTTCATTCACCGTTAAGAAAGCTGTGCATCCTGCTCTTCCTAACCAGTAAATCAGACAGTGTAGTTTAGTCTAAGGTCCCCTCTGATAACTAACATGGGTTGATGGTCACTGGGCTCTGCGATGCTTCAGCTTCAAGGTGAGTCTGTGGAGTGATGAGAGGGCTGAAAAAAAACCCCAGTAGACTTGACACCGAAGCCAAACCTCTCTCACTTGATTATTGCAGGGTTCCAGCTTCCTTCCAATGGAAAGCCTTTACAAGTAAACAATAACAAACAAGCTTCTACTTCTTTCTTGTCACCATTGCTAGACAAATGTATATGGATCAGCAAGGAGACGAAAAATGCGTCCTTTTGAAGGTTTTCAACGCAAGGCTATTGTAATTTGTCCCACGGACGAGGATTTTAAAGAACGAACATTAAAGCAAACCAATGAGCAGGGGAAGGATGTGCCCGATCATGCTGTGTTAGAAATGAAAGGTAGGAATGCTGTGGAAGCAAATAATGAAAACAAAAATAAAGATCTACTTATTTATTTATTTTTTTTTACTTTTTATGTGTTGTCTCTAAAATCAAACTTGGAAGATGTCCCCTCCCCCCTACCCACCATAGCCTTTGGCCAGATATCAGACCTGGAAATTTTTTTTTTGTTTAAAACCGTTTACGTAGATTTGATTCCTATTTTTGCCCTTTTTCTGCCACTTTTCATTCGGACTCCTAACACACTGCAAACTGAGACTTCTGCCCTGTTCGGTTCACAGAGGAGAAAATCTGGCACCTTTGGTTCCCATTTAAAGGACATTTCCTTGATGCTAAGAAGTAGTCGTGTGAAGTAAAGTTGTTATCCAACCTTTCCAGGAGCTGTGCTTGGTTTGCAGTGCTGCTTCCTCTTCACAACTTTTTAGTTGACCTTTTTGTTCCCTCCCCATCTCTTCTGATGTCCCCTTCCTCTCTGTCTGTCAAAACAAATGTTTCCTCCTTGTCTTCCTGGAGGTGATGTTTGATTCCTTTACCCTGCCATCTGCTTTTATTATCTCCTCTTAATTTCTCTTAATTATTTTCCCTTGCCTTGTACTAATTATGTCCCAATTTTGTCTTCCGGTGGTGTGGCTGCTCTGGTCTCCACTACACTCCCCCTTCCCCTCTCTCTCTCCCCCTGTTTCCACCTTTCCATCCGTCTCTGCTCTGATGGGTGGTCTCCTACTGCCGCGGTCGTCTCTTGTCGCTCCACCAGCCAACTTTACCCTCCCAGAGCCCTGCGACTTCCTTGAGGACGTGACGTTTGTGGAGCTGCAGCGTGAAGAGGCTGAAAAGCTGTTAAAGCAGTACAACGAGGAGGGCCGTAAGGCCGGCCCACCCCCTGACAAGCGCTTTGACAACAGGCAGGGTGGGTTCCGCGGCCGTGGCACTGGCAACTACCAGCGCTACGACAACCGTGATGGCTTCCGTGGTGGCTACCAGAACCGTAGTGGAGATGGAGGCAGTGGATACAGAGGAGGTTAGTTTCCAAGTTCAGTCTGTCTTACAAAATCCAAGCTTTCGCTTCTGCAGCTCTTTCTGTGGGCAAATTTTCATTTGGAGTTCAAAACAATAATCCCTTCAAACTGAAACAGGGCTTTATGTTAACTCTATGCTTTATAGCTCGTTGTAAAACTTAACACCTTCATTCACAAACATGCTTAAGTCTAATGGACAGTTTTACTACAGCAATCAGATGAGGTTATAGGCTAGAAATCCACAAGTTTACATTGTGCTTCAGTGAATGAAATGTAGGAATTAGCTGATTTGAGATTTTCACAGCATCACCTTCAGTAAACATTTTACAGTTGGATGGTAAAAAAACAATCATTTAAAGGTGATGGCTGCAGGTTTAAATTATTTATTGGTTGCTTGTGCTCATGTGCTCTCGTTCCACACCGTTGTCGACATTGACCTCATAATCGGAAGAATTTCTAAATGAGTTTTGGACCCATAAAAATCTTTACAGCTGTTTTTATATATACATATATGTATATATAGATATTCTGAATAATTAATACTTTAATGTATCTCTAGATGATCTGTGGACATGTTTGAAAAAAATCCCTCTAACAAAAACTATTGTAAATGTCCAATAAAAATAAATCCTCCAAATTGCTTTTAACCAGAAAGCAACTTTCTAAAACTCATTTATCCATATTTACTGCTGTTATATTACAGGTGACACCAGTTGTGCATTTGACAGTAATTTAAAAAGACCTTTTTTGTTTTTTCCAACACGCTGGTTTGAGTTTTAGGGTTTGATCCAGAGAGTCAGCTTTCCCATGTTGTTATATAGTTGAGGAGTTGTTTTACATTTTCTTTCCTAAAGGAGTGGTTATTTTTCCTTTGTAACCTTCCATCTTGTGTGTGTTACAGGTTACAATCGTGGCAGCTACAACCAGAACCGGTGGGGTAACAACTACCGTGATGGAGGCTCAGATTCACGCAGCAGCTACAGCCGCAGTCAGCCGTCAGGAGGAAGCTACAATCGCCCAGCTTCCTACAACAAGGGAGGATACAGCCAGGTAGTTGATGTTCCCTCCATCTTGAAGGTTATAATTTATTCTTAAAAAGGATTCAGAGATGTTTGAAGGTTTGTACCTCTATTTACCAGGGCTACAATCAGAGCTACAATCAGGGGTACAACCAGGGCAGCTACAACCAGAACTACTACAGCAGCTACAGTCAGTACCCAGGATACAGCCAGAGCTACAGTCAGACACCTGCACCTGCACAGACGTACAACCACCACCAGCAGCCGCCCGCGCAGCAACCACCAGCGCAGCAACCGCAGAGCTACAACCAGCAATATCAGCAGGTAATTAATCAGGTGCTGCATAAAAAATTAAAAAACCCGGCCCTTTTCTAAACACAGCAGCATGTCTGGTCAGGATGAGTTTCCGCTGTTATAAAATACCTGTAGACGAAGCCCAACAGGTGTTGAAGAGTCCAACCAGAAAAGATGGATATTTATTGAACCCTTCAGCTTGAACTATTATTGTGAAATGAAATATCTCTTCTTTTAAAGCTCAGCTTGTTGAAGCAGCAATGGTTAACCATTCTTTCTTAGTTTTACCTTTACAAGTGTTTTATTTATTGTTAGCTTGATCAATACAGAGGTCAATAGCTGCACTACAATTAAATAAAATGTTAGCAGTTAATTAACGTTAATTAATGTCAACCCCTGAGGGCCACCAGGTGGCGCTTGATTAAACTCAGGATATTTAAATGATTTCTGGTGTGGCCTATTGTAGCCTTTAATATGAACAAGGAGACTTGCTATATAGATATATTTATTTCTGTATATCGAAGGTCATTGTCTTTATATATGATGCTTCAGACTTTTCCATACTGCTGCTTAAAGATCACAGTTAAATCTTTGTTGTGATTGCTGATTTGCTGTTCGTTATGTTTTCTTTGAATGCTTTTCCCGACCATAAAAGTACCCATGAGGATCTGTGCTCTGACAGCCTAGGGAAGAGTTATATAAAACTGATATATTTTTATAAAATACGGCAATCAGAGAGGAAATATGGATTTAAAGCTTATATCTAATCTGGTTTATCTTATATTTGTGCTAAAGTTATGCAGGCAGTGTTAATTCTGTAGCTGTAAACATGGAGGCAATGATGCTGGTAGAGCTATGCTGGTGGCTCAGGAGGGGAGGGGTTGTCCTGTTATCAGTAGGTTGCTGGTTCCGACCCGTCTTGTCTCCATGCTGTTGGTGGTCAGGGCATTTTACCAAACTTGTGCTCCTTCCGTCTTCTGCTAGAGAAGTTTTTACCCTTCTTATGGGAAAACTATAACGGCTTTCTTTTCTTCCTCTTTTCTTTCAGTATGCTCAGCAGTGGCAGCAGTACTACCAAAACCAGAACCAGTGGAACCAGTATTACAGCCAGTATGGTGGCTACCCTGGACAGGGCAGCCAAGGCTCCTCCTCTGGTTCCCAGTAGCCTCCTCCTGCATCTGTTCCTGATTCTGCCAGTCTCCTCCCCAACGCCTCTGACCTCTGCAGTTAATTCATTTCATTTTCTTTTTTGTTGTTGTTTTTGTACAGTTTCTCTTTGAGTCACCAACCATGGATCCTGTCTGTTTTAACACACTAGCCTCTGTTTCTCACACACGTCGTTATCCAGCTCGTCTGATTATTTTTACTGAACCGAGTCTTTAAGCATTGAACGTGAGGTGGTAGGTGATAGATATTCTAAAACATGTAATGAATGTTAATGATTATGCATCAGATGTGGATGTCTGACATCCACGTTTCCCTCAGTTTGAAGAGGTGACTGTATATTTATAGGCTACAAAATGAGAAGATGACAGGAAGAGAAAGCCTGACTAAGCTTAACAGAGAACAAAATGCATGCTTCTTACCTTTATTACCCAGCCCTCTGTCTTGCTCTTTACTTTTCAGTTGCTGAGTGAGCATCTTTTATTTACCGCAATAGAAACCAAACATTATGGAGCATTTTTATAGGTGTTGGTACTGTAGTATTTAATCTGACCTTTGATTGAGTAATCCTTTGCCGCTTGTGTAGTTGTATTTGCCTTTTTTTTTTTATTTCCATCCCTTTTTTTTTATGTTCATTGAGTCTTGTAGTTCAAGCCATTTTTTTTTCTACCTTAAAAGAATCAGATTTTTGACCAGTTATGCCAGCTGTTGTGTCTTTATACAATAAATACAGTTGTAAACACCATTGGATGTGTGGAAAATGCCTTTTTTCATTCATTTGGTAAAATGAAACTCAATACTTGATTTATACCTCTTGTTGTATTTCTCTATTTTTCTTTTGGCAAAAAAAAAAGGTGTGATCAAAGGAAAAAATAAGGAATATGAAAATATTTAGACCACGTGTATTGTTTCAGTGCAGTCCTGCTGAACCGTAAATAATTGATATTTTCAGGACAGATGGAGATTTTGTTTGCATGTTGCTTGAAAACAATATTTTCATTCAGGCCACAGATCAGTTAATGCAAGAAAAGTCAAGTATTGTGAAAGTTTTCATCCAAATCCACATGAAGGCACACTCTTAGTTACCCAGTTACTAATTGTCATATAGCTGCCGGAGTTAAGCTACCTTTATTTATTTTTTGCTTCCTAGTGTAAAGTTTCTACTCTGCTCCTGTGCATTACGGTGTCTGTAGGCTTTCAGAAACTCCATAAGAATCTTAGCACCAGAAAAACAAGGCACCTGTTCTTACAATAAAACAAGATTTTCATAAATTACGCAGGAAATAAAAACAGCCGATGCCTGAAACCTCAAACTAACAGGACTGGTACATGAAAAACGTTACAGTTATGAAGTCCATTTACAGTTGCTGCTACTCCACAGCCGAAAGTCTGATGAGTTCAATGTCACTGAGACGCAGCTTTAGCCCAAACGTGGCGGTGCTGCCTGAGCAGGAAGAGGGGCCCTCAGTCTGGCTCTCTGCTTTTGTCTTTGTGCAGATGCAGCTCGTCTAGTTTGTCCTGCAGGAAGGAAACGGGCATAGAGCAACCTCTGCTTCGGTGTGGCAGCGTCTTAGACTGAAATGTGAAACAAATAAGACGTTTTAGTACTTAAGACCATTAATTGAAGCAATATAGACAAAAATAAACAAGTGCTGTGAAATCTAGGTTTTTACTGGATACTTGAACTACAAAATCTAAATCTACAAAACTTAAGACTATAAAGGTTCGTTATTGTCTGCAGTATACAGAAAACTCAAATGTCGACAGCTAAAATAAATTACTCTTTAATCCAAGCAATATTAATAGGTATTTTACAGTATGCAGGCAAAAGATGGTTGCATAACTATAAACAGCCTTTTTTCAATATTTATTATAGAAATTGATCTTTTAAAGATGATAAAAGTACATGATTGGTGTTTTTATTAAAAATGCTGCCATCCTGTGTTCTTTTAAAAACCTCATTTAGATTGTAATAGATTTGCTTCTTCTTAAGGTCCCAGTGCAGTATTTCTATCAGATTCAGGTCTTGGCTTTTACTGAACCATTGCAAAAATATTGATTTAGTTTTTGCCTTTGTTCAGCCATTCAGTTATGGAGTAAAACCATTTTCTTGTGGATGACCCAGTTTTAGCCAAGCCTCAGCTGTGGAACAGATGGTTGACACCACAGTACTTTGGTATACAGAGGAGTTCATGGTTGGCCCAATTAATTGTGTTTGCAAAACAATCACCACCGTCTCACATCCATAGTTGACGCTGTTTTGTGTTTGTGCTGATATGCTGTTTGGTTTTCTCCAAACAAGCTGCTGACCTTTACAGGTCATTTATCTTTACTTTAGTCCAACAAACTTTGTTCTGGATGTTGATATTCGACCAAATTATTGCAATGTGCTCCTGCGCTGTGGTCGCAGAAAATCCCAAATTGTCACCATGACACTACAATGCCTGGATGTTGGTTTTGTGGTGTTTGTTCTGGTATGCTTAGGTTAGTCCTGGTGAAATTGGTGGCTGCTTTTCTCCAAACATGGCTCTGTGCATCATGAACAAACATCTCTTTGTTGGTCTGATCTGTGCAAAAGATTCGCTTTAAGAAGCTTTTCTGGAAAGTTTGACTTTCTCCTTTAATCCTTCCTAACTATCGGTCCTAAAGTGTTGTTTTGTCTGAGAGAGTCTGAGATGGAGCTCTTTGGAGCTTTTTTAAATTAATTCTATTAGCATTGCTCATCCTGATTTTTTGGGTGAATCTGCTGCGAAATCCAACCTTTAGGTGAGCTGTCTTAGGTTTTTCAGTTACGGATATTTTTTCTCTCACTTAAAATTGTCCTAAAATGCTCTAATAGACACTGACTTCTTTCTTAGAAGCATTTCTCCTACTATTCATCCTATGTATAATCAACTATACACTTATAGTAAATGTTTGTACTTTAGATCCAGTAACTAATTGAAGATGTAGCTAGGTTTTTTTTAAAAAGCTTTTTGTATCATTATTTCTCTTTATTCCCTTGTGATGGACTGGTGACCTTTTGGAAGATATGCATTGTTCTGAAATAGCCTAAGTATTGATTTAACCCTTTGGCCTCTAGAGGGCACTAACACTGTAAACACAGAGAAACTGTTTAGCTTTTAAAATAAGCTGCTAAATAGTACGATAATAATTAACACAGCAAAATCCACCTTCCTCTTTACGTGTAAAAATTGATTCTTTCTTTCAGTAACTTTGCAAAGACTTCCATTGTTTCTCACCCTTCTGTCTGGAGACGCATGTCCGACACAGTTGAGGTGGTTTGCCCTCCTGTCCTTCCGTTCAGGCGTCCACACGCCAGGATCGGTTTGAGTGGAGCGATCCGACAGTGTGGAATCCCCTGTGTTGTCTGTCCACTCTGACGTCCCCCTGTTTTGTTCAGTCTCATTGCTTGGGGGGAAAACAAAGGCCTCGTCCTCTGAACCTGACAGAAAGCAACAATTATTAGATAAATGTGTGTGAGTTTGTGATTTGTATATATAGTGGAGAAAGTACATACTCCAGCTGTTGCCCTTGGTTTTGGAGTCGGGGGCAGGGGTGCACGGACATGACCCGGTTGTGTTTTTGTGTTTCTTCTGGCAACCCCGTTTCACCTGTTCCCTGCAGTGTCGGTGACAGTTTATCCCACAGTCTGAGAGAGAGAGAGAAGCATAAAATGCTCAAAATAAAAAAACAAAAAAAACCCAGATTTTTTTAAGTTCCCCTTAAAAAAAAAGTAAAAATGAACTTTATCAAGGTATTATAAGTATCACTTTGATGTAAATTGATCTGAAATTCATCAAGTCAAAATGTTCAGGATGAACCCAGGAAAAACCAGGGCTTATGAACAATTAGAGCCTCTGTATGATGGCTCAGGGTGAAAACCTTTTTTACCTTTAAAAACAAAACAAAACTGACCACCTAAGAAACACACCTGTGCCCCAAGATCAACACCTTGACTAAAGTTCAACTTAATTGTGCTGCAACACACAAAGGGAATCTGACATTTTAGGTTCACACGAGACAAAGATTGACCTTTTTTTGATGCAGTAACTAAGTTGAACTAGTGAGGCTCTCAAATTTAAGAGCACTGTACCAAGTTTAAAGCGGAGTAGTGGCAGTATCATGGAGTTGGGCCTTTTGGTTGTCAGTAGCATGTGCGCAGTGCATAACAACAGAGAGAAAGAGTCACGATTTAAGGTTAGGTTAATGGTAAGAACTGTTAATTACACAGATTTGGAGCTGATCACAAAAATATAAACTGTCAAAATACCAATTTCCAGCAGTTGCAAGAAGGTTTTGATCTTTGTGGCTTGAAATTGTTAAGCATTCAGCCTCCAGGCTCCTTTTTTTCAGCCACAATTATTTGCATTTCATTTTTAATTTGACAGTTGGACGATGAGTAAAATTCTGAGCAGCTTGCTGTTAATCAACAAACCACAACACTCTCTCTCTCTCTTCTTTATATCTCTATTCTGTTTCTTCGTAAAATTTGAAAAAAAACAATGATGTAATGATATATGTGCATATTTGACATTCATCCTGGTCTTACCTTTACAGTGGTAGCCTTGTTTGATGACCCCCCACATCTTTGAAAGAACAGAAAAGAGGAGTCACGCTTCCTGAGTATTGGTTTAAACCAAAGATTCAACAACCTGCTGATACTCACGAAGCCTCCGCATGCGTCACAGAATGTCGGCCGCTTGTATGTGGTCTCATGGAAGTTATGTGTGTCGTTGAAGTTGTAGCCCAGCTTGGCACAGACAGACATTCCTCTCATGAAGTAAGAGGTGATTTCTTCTCGGCTGATTTGTCCCTCTCTGGGGAAAAAGAAAAGGAAAGGATTGACAAAATCACAACCTAAAGGCTTTGCTTGATTTTCGTGGATGCAGCAACGCATCCTCACCTGTCAGTTTCTTGAGTGCAGAAGGTGAATGGAAAGTTGGCTGCTATTTTCTCAAAGTCCTCCAGTGAAATGTAGCCATCCTGCTTCAGGTCGTAGTTTTTCATTACGGACTGCAGGGGGCAGCGGAGGAAAGAGATGTTTAGCTTTGACAGTTCTGCTTTAGAAGTATCAGAATATAAGGAAGTGAAAGGCTGGAGGCTGCAGCGAGGACCTCTACTCACATCGACCATCTGTTTGACGTGTTTGGAAATAGTGTCAGAGTCGAGCCTAGGTGTGACCCCGGACCCCCACTCTGCCACGACTGGTGGTTTAACTGGAGCTAGAGGCTGTGGACCGACACACCAAGGACTATGAGAAACAAGAAAAGAGAGCACACCCACCACATAACACACTTCCCTAACGTACAGTTCTTAGATGTGGCTGACTTTGAAGTATTTCTGCATAGAGCCTGTTCCTTTGGTTTCTAGATGTTACACCCACAGTATGCTAAATAAATGTCCATTTGTCTTGTGTAAACAGGTTACATCACTTCAGATCTCCATACCTGAATCTTGGGGTTTTTGGGTTCCTTGTGATACGAAAGTTCATATATCTCATCCTCGGTGTAGTACAAATCTAAAGACAGCTAAAAATGTAAAAGACATATAAATGAAGATGTTCTTGAAATATCTAGCATCTCTTTTTTCTCTCTTTTCTCATACCGTGAGCAGATGCAGAAGGTCTTTGTTGGCTTCAAACGGTGGCTTACAGTTGTGAATGTCCAGCAGGTCGGTGATGTTACTGTACAGGTGCTGCAGTTTGCTCAGGTTGATCTTCTCCTCATCTATGTAGTCTGGAAGCGCTTCATTTAGCGAGATGAGGTCCTTCAGGTGCACACCTAGGATGGGCACCTTGAAGCCCTTGCATTCATTGTAGACACGTCGGTAGTTGCTGTAATTGCTTCGTGAGGAGAGAAGTTCTGTGAATTCACTCAGTACCTGAAGTATTGAAGAGGAAAAGAGCATTTGTGTTAAAACACACGATGCTAAAGTGTAGATTACTTTGAATTCAGGTGACTGATGATGACTTTAAAAGTGCTTTAAGCAACAGCTCACATCTGCTTGTTATTGTAAAGATTTTGGCAAGATTTGGTCACACTGGCTGTCGAGGGATTATTGGCCAGCAGTTCCAACAAGACGCTCAAGAAAATCCTGGCTGTTTACAAGTCATTCTGTGACGGTAAATTGACCTACTGAGCTCTTGCTCAAACTCATGCAGACCCAGCAAGTTTATTTGTTTACCACAATTCAGTACATTGACAGATCAAAGTGCTTTACATGAAATAGAAAATAGAATAAAAGAAAAATGAAAGCAAATAAACATTAAAAACATGCATAAAACAGTTGGACCACAACCCCAAACTAAAAATACCTCAGTTAACAGTTTACCTTCAACAGTCAAAAGCGGCTCTAAACAAATGGGTTTTTAACTTTGACTTAAAGGAACTCAGGCTTTCAGCAGTTTTACAGTCTTCTGGGAGTTTGTTCCAGATAACTGGAGCATATGAACTACCCTACCACCTAACCTATACGTCCCTGCCCCCTCCGCTGCCCTCTGCTTGTTCTATACCCTTTTTATATACTCAGCGACCCCAGACAGTACTTTAACTGTAATCATCCTCCTAAAAACTCTATTATAAACTTTTATATCAACTGTTTTATACCAATTTAAAAGGTCGTTTTGGATCAAAGTCTCACTCAAAAAATATTTCAAAGGTGCACTGTCATCGCTGACGTCTTCTGGACGTACTTATCTTTTAAAGCTATCTAGACGATAGTAAGGGAGTCTCTAAAAGTCTTTTAAGATTCTTTCATGCTTTGTTTTTATTAACTCATTTTCTTTCATATACAAGAAACTCTGGCTTATTGAAAGCAAAATCTTTCCTCTCAGAATGTTGGTGTGAAGGGTTCATGTTAGTCCTATTGTCTGTTTTGCAGAGGGTTTATAAACTTGTTGCCAGTGGTAATATATGGAGATTGCTTTTCTTTCAAAACAAACAGAAAAGTGCTAATGCTTTTTTTCAGGCTGGAGTTTTACCCTGACAACTGACCCATTTGTTGTTTTCACTGATGTGAACTTTAAGGGATAGTTGTGGATTAGAAATTTGTTGGAGCCATTGTTCTTTTGCTGTCCTATGGCTAAGGTTGATCTTCAGTGTGGGTAATGGAAGTTTTACACTGAATTGGAACCTCTAAATCTTAGATTTCCATCTGTAAAAACACTGAACTGCTCCTTCTTGGTTGTGCTCAGTCTTTGCTTTAGATGGAGTAACGTATGTTGGTTATTTGTTCTACACCAGATGAGTCAGTTGAGGTGGTTTAACCATCTAGTCAGGATGTCTTTCAGTCAACTCCTTTTTGAGGTTTTCCAGGTATACCTCATTGGGAGGGGACACCTAGCTTAACTTACTGTAGATATCATGTATCCCTGACCTGGAAATACTTTGGATTACCCAACACTGATTCTAAAGCTGAGATTCTAAGGGATTTCTGGGATTCCCTCCCAGATCTGTAATCTTATTGACCTGTTCAAATATTACCCGTCCACTTCAGAGAGCAGAGGAAGAATTTATCTCCATTACTCAAACTGACCAAAAGCTTTTAGGTTCATTTATATTTTATACTTAGAGCTGTCTAAGCTTGCGCACTTGTGTACTGCACCACCTCTAAACCAAACTGCTAGAGGGAACCAGCTGGTAGATTCACAAATGACACAAAACAGTTTGGGGCCACCTTTATTGGGTCGGTGTAACAGCTGCATTTTTTTTCTAGTTTTATATTTGGAAAATGTTTAAGTGAAGATGTGAGATACGGTTTACAGACAACCTTTCTCTACATGTTCAGTGTGTTTACACTGAGTAAGGCCTTTGTCACGCTGCATTGTCACGCTATTGTTGTTTACAGAAAGCCTCTAAGTGAGCTCTCTCTCTTGTAAAAATAAAATTATGCCTCTGAAACTGAGCATTTAAATTTAGTATAGTCAACCGAGTGGCTTTAGTCACTTAACCTTCATAAAAGCCTCTGTATACTGGTTGTGATATTTAGTTCTGCTTGAGAATGATTTTCATCTTGTCTATTGATGTCAGCCTTTTATATCAGATTTAAATCTTTCATTTAAGTTTCCTTTCTGGATCAATAAAGTATTTTTGAGTTAGAATTGAATATGAACATGGCATCCCTCATGGTTCACTTTTAGGACCAATGTCATTTTTCCTCAAACATGCTTCCTCCTAGTTAGATTTCTTAAGATCTTTGTGCAAATTGTTTTAAGAAGCTCCCCTAAATGTTGCATGAGATGACAGTGGATACTGTAGGTCCTGCAAAAGGAGAGTTGAACCCCCAGCTCTGTCCGTCTCAGTCATGGCGTCCTTGAGCAAGAAACTCCTCGGCATTGCCTTCTGTCAGTCTGCCCTAGCACAGCTGTGGCTACAACGTAGCTAAAATCTTTTTATCATTCCAGCTGTAACTTTCCCTTAAGGTCTCACCCTTACAAAAATGATAAACCTTGCACAAGCATGATACCTGAAATATCAGAGAAAACAAACGTAGAAAAGGCAAATGAAAACAATCAGGCATCAGAGTAAAAACTACCGATAATCCAAAGAAAACTTTGACCCACCTCTACTAAAGGTCATGTCTGATTTTGTTGGTCACAAACAGAAAAGATACAGAAAACTGCATTTTTCTCTTTCTTACAGATATCAAACCGGCTGCTGTACAAGTATTATGAAAATGTACTACTTGTCAGTGTCGATAAGTTAAGGAGGAAAAGTCTGGACAGCAAACAGGAAACAGCGGTTCAGAAACCGACAACAATCAAAGATAAATTAACTCCCTTAATTTCTGCAGACTTTTTACTCCACCAAAACGCTTTAACACATTATAGGATGGTCGAAGATCTTAACTTTCTCCTGAAACACAAAGGCCTTACTTGCTATTTTACTGATATTTGTTTGACTTTAGGACTTACTATACATAATTGAACTGTGTTTATTTACTTTCTCTTTCAAGCTTGGAGGATTAGATGCTAATTACAAACCTACAGTAAAACACAATCAGCTAGAGGATCAGATAAAGTGGAGATATGGAATTTATATGTATATATAAACATCCATCCATCTTCTCCCGCTTCATCCGTCAGGGTCGCAGTTGGGCCGGTGCCTATCTCCGGCAGACTATGGCCGTAAGGTGGGGTACACCCAGGACAGGACGCCAGTCTGTCGCAGGGCAACACATAGACACACAAGGACGTACAACCATGCACACACACACTCTCTCACTCCTAGCGATTCCTAGGGAGATGCCAATTAATCTAACAGTCAGGATTTTGGACTGTGGGAGGAAGCCGGAGTACCCACTTTTTACAACTTTACACCAGATAGACCTTCAAAAGAGTCCCACTCATGTTCAGCAAGCTCACTAAATATTTCCGCTAAAAGTTTGTTTTTTTATTTTTTGTCTAAATTAAACTGAACCTTTTTGTTCTTTTTGTGTTTGGTGGTTTTGGCCTTGGAAACCCCCCCCATGAAGGCTGTTTTTTTCTCTTTCTGGGTGACTTGTGCACATTGACTTTAACAGTGCTCTAGATGTTGTGAGTTTTTATGTGATGTCATAGATAGATGACATTTACGTAGCTTTGGTAGGCAGCCTCTCATGGGGAAGTCCATCACTGTTCTCTGTTTTGCTGGAGTCTCAAAAATTGAGAAATAAATTAGTACACTTTTACTCATTAATAGATGTAATCGACATTGTATCTTATTCGTTCTTTAATGTTTCTTGATTGGGGGAGTTCACAGACCTGAGTTTGGCCATTAAAACTAACTCCCTGTTTTCTTTATTTCCAAAACAAATCATGATTTTTTTTTATATCTACATTTGTTGATCTGAGACTATCAGCTGTGAGAGGGATGCAAAAACAAAGGAGCAATTAATCATTAAAATAAGTAATTATAATAAATATAAGAGGCAAGAATGATTTAATGTCTCTAAAGCAGGTGAATCATTGAAGCTTTAAGCTAAATCAGTTATCAACTCTTGAGTCAGGAGTTGTAAGTAATATAGAAAATACCTTAGTGATCTCAGGAGTTAGCAGATTAGACGTGTCTTTGAGGCGAGAGATCGAACTGTGACAGAGGCCTCCAGTTACTGCCATTAGAGTGTTAAAGTTTTGCAAGGCTCTCAGTTTCTACAGGAGAAAAAAAAGCAATGAACAGTTTGAAAATGAATCCATGATTCCCCTAAAGATACAGAAGTACTGCTCTGATCGGTGAGTCCGGGCCTCGGGTTACCTGAGCCACGTGAATAAACTTGGTGAAGACCTGAGCTCTTTGCTGGGCAGTGTGTCTGCTGAGGATCATCAGCTGGACCCACTGGGACACTCCATTACACATCATGACAGAGCGCTCCAGGGCAGGGTTGTCCCTCACAGAACCTCGCACCACGTAGCTGCGGTAGTCTAGGAACTGATGGGTGAGATAAAAGACGTTAAATTAAAACACAGTGGGAGAAAAAGCCCAAATAAATCATCACAGATTTTACAGATGATTTTCAGTTTCTCTGCACTAATCTGTAACTAAAGGAGAAACACCTCACCGATGCTGTTACTAAATGACTCTTTAGATGAAGAAATACAGTGGGGAAAATAAGTATTTAGTCAGTCACCAATTGTGCAAGTTCTCCCACTTAAAAAGATGAGAGAGGCC
>JAUZNJ010058888.1:0-28352 GCA_034780135.1 Jordanella pulchra
TGGCTGCTGGCTTTCTTTCCAACCAAGCAGTAGCACATCAGACTATAGTCATCTCATTAAGTCATCAGGTTAAGGCTAAACTCACTTGACGAGATGAATGATGTCTGGTGTGCTACTGCTTGGATGGACCCATAGACTGCCAGAGACAGACACCAGCCCAACCGTGACCCTGACAAAACAAGCAGAAGATGGATGGTTCTAGAAATTAAGTTCCATCAAAAGACCTGCTTTCCCCTATTTTATGAAAGCCAAAAAATATGAGGTCAGAGGAATGGAAAAAAGGGGCTAGTACTCTTATTGAAAGCTAACATTACAGTACCTGGTGTTTGGCTTTGGATCATATTGATGCTATAAGTTTTAAAATGAAAGGGGTGCTCATCCTCTAATTCCTACTGATGCCTCTGAAGAGGTTTAAAATTCGGAGACTGTTGCAATTATCAAGAGTAGAATTTTTAGATGACTACAGAAAAAAATCACTTTCAATAATACATGCATAAACATCAGAACTGAAGGGCACTCTAGATACTGTAGTATCTCAAAAAAATATAAGCTTTCTCCAGATAGCAATAAATATTAGTTGTGAACTATTTACAATTATTTGGTTAGATATTTCTTTGCAAAGAAAAGGGTTGCAGTTTGTACATCTAACTTGGCTGACAGTGGGGATAAACTTATTTTAGGTGCTTTTTGAGCTGAAGTAGAAAGAAAATGTAGCAGTCAGATTGAACTATTGTTATCTGGCCGTACCAAATGTCAGAGTTGTGTACTCTGAACTCAACTGTACAAGACAAGGATTTGATATTGTGCGGATTGTTTCTTTATATTATTTGGAGCGTTTCCTATCATAACATCTCACAAACTATAACCTCTGGTTCCGTTCCCTGTCATTTTGCATTCAGCAGATCCAGGAACCGCCTCCGCTGCGCCCGCCCCGTCCAGACTCCTTCTTCTCTGTCTCTCTCGCTCACACACACGCAGCCTGTCCGGGTAGGATGGGACCAGAGCAGTAGCCACATATTCGTGCACGCCTGACCGCTAAGACTACTTCCTGGACCAAAAGAATGGGACATTTTCAGCAACACCATTCCCCTCCAACCTCCGTCTCGCTGACGCCGCGGATAATCACTTAATAATGCTTGCATATGATCAATAATATTCGACCACTTTTTCCTGTAGTTAACGATAGCGATTGATTGCCGATTGACTTCACCCCCTCCCTCTTTTTGCTTTTTCTCCCTACACCTCGGGAATGTCGCTATGTGGAAGCCCGCTGCAGACACGGAGGACTCCAACAACAACCGATTCTGAATTGTTTTCGCACAGCCTTTGCTTGCTCGCCGCTTTATTCCTCGAAGCTAATGAGAGAGCCCCGTGTTCGGTCCAGAGGCGAGCGAATCTGGCTTTTTAAAACAGTGACTGTATCCTGTGACCGTCAAAGCATTTCTTTACTTTGATGCTCTGTCTTCGTGGCCGCCGTGACAACTTCGGCTTCAGCGTGTGCGTGTGATTCTTTCTAAAGGACAAGCAGTAGGAGAAGAAGAAGAGGAGAGGGGTAAAAAAAGGACTAACTTAATCACCCGTTGCCTTTCCTTGTTGCTCTCGATGAGTAGTCTAACATGCGGAAAATACGGGAACCGAGTCACTGGTGGATTTTAACCCTGCTGTTTTTAACCTTGCCCGAAAACAAAGACTGTCAGCCCGGTAAGTACTTGCAACAAGGCTTTTAGCGGTTATTTATTTAGCCGATAGAGTCACCGTCTGAACCCAGTTTTGCTTGAGGAAATAGGCTTTTATTCCTGCAACATAGTCTCTCATCTTCAGGGATAACGCTTTTGTCGAATTGTTAACGGTGGCTGGGCCGAGCCGACATTAAAAGAACCTCCAGTGGGTAGACTCGTTCAGCCTCCCGTGATTTGTGTGCATGTTATTGATTATGCAGCTGGAGTCTGGCGCAAACTATCCCTGCGTCAATGTTCAAACGCCTGAATGTGTCCGCTGGCTCTTTGACCTTTTTCCCCTCGATCTCTTCCCGACTCGTACCGGTTTATACAGTCGGATCGGATCGGTGATTGCTCATAGAAAGGGGGGTCTATTATAATAGCTTATACTTCAATACATTACTCCGTGTCATTCTGCTTCCTGTGAAATTAACCAGATCACGTAAGCGGCTTGTCTTTGTTAGTTTGGACGCCCGAGATATGAGGTGGTCCAAGTTTTATCCCCGGGTTATTGTAGTTGTGGACAATTCAAGTCGACCTGTAATTTTGCGGTCATGTGTCTTAGGCTGATATGGGGGGACGGGACGGTACCGGTAGTCATCGCTGTTGGATCCAAGTAGATGATTCTGTGTATGAGGGGCGATTAATGCCACAATGCAAACATTTATATCATGGGGTATTAGACTTATTGGTTATCTTCTGTGATAAGCAGGGCCGGAGTTAGGACGACAGTGCTAGTTTTGGTGCCCTACCCACTGTAGTTGCATTTCTTTACGCATGCAAATTCCTACTGAGCAATAAGTAAATATTGGGATAAGAGTTACAGTTACACCTCCATTATAGGTATGCATCATCCCAAATCAAGCCAGGATTTAGAGCTTTTTTATGTAAGTTTACTTTGGACCAATTGAAAATGCCTGGTTCAAAAGTGGAGTCAGGTTGTATTTTAAATTTCTCAAAAAATCTACAGGCAACGAAAAATTGACAGAAAGCAGAAGCCAAAACTTGAAATTATCTTAGTTTGATCCAGTATTATAAAAGAATGTATTGCTTTTCTAAGTTGTCGAAATGCTGTACTAATATTTATGTGCAAAAATATGCTAAGCATTTGAATCTAATTGCCAAAAAATGTGAGAAAAGTGGTAACCTGATTTTAAAATATGCTTGTACTGCATTAAGGGCTAAAAACAATATGAATTGTACCCTGAAATGTTGTTAAAACTGTTTAGAGAGATGGTGAAATGCCTTTTCTATATCAACACAATTTGTTTCTGGAAAAAAGTCAGTTTTTCCTCAATAACTGGAGCAGCAATAAATGTCAGTAATGTCATCACAGTAATAAAAGTCTGACAAACCCAAGTGGCCAGTCCTATAGTCATTTGGACGTGATGAGGTATGATGACATTTACCTTAGTTGCTAAAAATGTAATTTGTACTTGAGGTGTCCCTTGTTTAAAATCAGGTTGTGTCACCCATCATACTTCCAGTCCTTCTTATGTGATACAGGTCTGCTTTTAGATTATCCTGAAGACAATAATATTCCAAATTTACCAGATTTTTTTTGTAAAGCATTTAGATATATAGATTTACCCACACTAAATATAAACCTTCACCAACACGCCTATAGAAACAGTCTCATTCATAGTGGTTTATCGCTTGTTTTTTGAAATTGGTAAAGCTGTATAGAACATAGACTAACACTGCACTGACCCTCCCCCACCTGTTGCACACTGGTAGTGAGGGATTTCCTTTGTCAACAAAATGTGAACATTTTTCATTATTGCTATTGGCTTTTATTCAAGGTTATCATTTTATATGATTTATATACCTATATGAGAAATAAAATAAATATGAGAAAAATGAGAGTAGAATGAAATATATTACTGAACCCGTTTTGAACCAACAGATCCATATGAGTTCATTTTAACTGACAGAAGAGAGTACAACTGTAACCAATTATGAGTATAAAAAATAAGTGTTAAAAGATTAGAAAGAATTACAGAAAAATTTATGTAGAAATTTGTAATTTTAGGACTAGTTATGCTTGACCTAATAATCACAATGAAAGAGTGCAGCTGACTACTGTGTGGTCAGACTTGTTAAACATCATGAATTGGGCCCCAAAAGGTAATAAACTGGGGTCACATTGTTTACCCTAGTAATATTTGCAATGCATCAAATTTCTTATAAACTACTTAGTAAAACAGCAGTTTGATTTAATAGATTGTTTTCCCTGTGTTTGAACCAAGAATGAATTTAATCACAAAAGGTGGTTTAATTAAGTAAATATTTCTTTTGCATTTTGTTTTATTGGGTACCTGAATAATTACTACATAAAATAAGTTATTAAAGAAAATACTAAAATTTAAGACAATGAAAAACTGCATTTTGGTCACTGTTGACTTTGGAAAACATCTAAAATGTGTCAATACAGAAATGTCAATGGGTGATGCCTAAAGTCACAAATAATGTTAACAAAGTTTTTGTATCTGCGTTAGAAGTTTCTAATCCCATATGTTGCGTAATAGCTGCAAATTTAGGGAAGTGTATAAGCTGAATTTTGTATTTTAGACACAAACCAAACTGGTCAGAAAAAATTTTTAGAGAAGCAGAGCATCACAGTCTTCCTCTATATTCTAAATATATCCAGAAATCTTTAGGCTCAGTAGTTGTAATTTTTTGAAGTTGCAGAAACTAGGTATGAGTCTTAAAACAAACTGTGTCCACTGAAGGTAAATAATGTCATGTTTTTTTAAGAATATCTTTATTAAAGCAAAACCTGGTTCAAATTTAAAATGTGAAAATGTGTTTCTGAAATGGAAATACTGATTGTTTTCTGTCAACATTTGATTTATTATGTAAATATACAAACTGCAAATGGTAAACTGACAAATACACATACAATAGGATAAATTTTTTCCCATTAAACAATGACATGGTGGATTAAATCTTTTTAGAATTTTACTATTTGGAGTAAGGAAGAAGTAGACACATTTTATGACACTTTGGGTCACTGTTTCTTATCTTTTTAGGCAATTCAATTAAAATTACTGATGCCCCCATGAATCAAAAAGTAAAAAATTCATATTAGCCAATTTTTCTATGATTGGCCCTATCCATGAACCAACCTCATTAAATTAATAGCAAAATTTCAATTTTTATTTCAGTCCGTAAGCTCAACGACAAGCAGCAGGTTCTTTGATGCACTTTGTTTTGAGCTTTGCTAAAAAGATAAAGGGTTAGGGGCATAAATGAGGATAATCTTGTAATCCCTTAGTTTTTCTCTTTAGGATTCAAAACTACCACCTCTATCAAAGGAACATGTTGTGTTTTTTGTGTCGTTGTGGTCAAAGCTATTCAGCTTTAACCAAGCAATTTAAGACCATTTTTAAAACAAGTTGATTTACCTGCATTACTCTCTTCAGGAAAGAGGGTTAAGATTTTCCCAACCACACGATCTTGCATACAAATAACCAGAAATTGGAACTGGTTCTAACAAATACTGAAGCCCTTATCATTCTAGGGTTGTCAAAAATTATAAACAAAATGTACCCTAAAATGCTTTATCTGGATTAGGTCTGGGCTATTAATGGTATTTGTAATATAATTACAAATACCATTAATTGTACATGTAATAAAATGACAAATTAACAAAACATAATTTTAATTGTCAAAGTAGCATAATACTCACATGCATTGATCTACATGCTAGCTGCAACTCTCCTCTGTTCTCTGTGGCGACAAACCCACTTTGAGTGTTTTACTGCCACCAATGGGCTTGAGTTGGTACTATTGTTAAATGTAATGAGACTAAAATTGAGTGCCTCTGCAAAAGGTAGATTGCATTTTTTAATTTGAGATTACTTTAGAAATGTAATTTGTTGCTCAGCCCTAATTAGCTTTAGTTATCTGGATTATTTCCACATTAAAAGAGTCATACCTCAGGTAAACATAAAATACTGCCAGGTTGTTTTCTATTTGTTGTTTCTATTTTGTAGTTATTTGTACACATACGTAACTAACATATGTCATGCTGTTGGTAAAGCATGTTACATGTTCAGATTATAATGTTTTTCATGATACGAAAAATATTGTTACAACCTTAAATATTTGCATTTTTTTTTCTCCCCTTGCTCTCGAGTATCAAATATTTTCTTGGGTATTGTTATCAAGCTGTTAATCTATTATCTTTACAATGCTAAAAGATTCTTCTTTCAAAATCTTAATGTATTTATCGTTTGTAGTGCAGCATGTTGAGACTGTTAATGAAAGCATAAAGTATAAAATGAATGAAGAGAAAATTCCAAGTATTGTAGCCAGAAGAAAATCAAAAACTTTAATAAGAAGGAAATAATTCTAAAACAATAAAAAAACCCTCTAAAATCTTGATTGTCATTGCACAGTCATATAGTGTACACCAGCTCATTGAAATTGGAGACCAGCTCCCTCTTCATTGCACAGTCTTACATGAATAACAACTTAAATAACTATAAAAGGTATGCATTTATCAAAAAATACTTAACACCATATAGAGATATGAATTATCATTGCACTTGTATGATTTAATGGTATTGCAAATAAGATTATTTTTCATTGCACTTAACCTGTGGTTGAACGACACATGATGTCAAGAGTTTGCATTTAACAGGGCTGTGGCCCTTTTTTAGACACTGTCTCGGAGTCTGTTTGTTTAAGTTTTGAGCATCCTGACACGTCTACCAGAGGGCAGCAGCTGAAACACCCCGTCTCCTGAGTGTGTATTATCTCTTATTATGAATAGAATTCAAGAGATAAAAGTCGCGGCAAGGTCTTAGTGTCCACCGTTTTAAAGACATTATCCTTCAGATGTTATTCCTCATTTTACTTTAAGTGATAATTCTGTTTTTAATCTAATCCAGACTCTGTGCTTTTTTTCTACTATTTTTCTACAGCAGTTGCTTACATTTAGTAGCAATAGCTTTCGGGAGAGTTTCTCATTCTATGTAATAACTTTTTCTCCGGTGCTGTTGTTTAAGTTGTAGATCACTACCTTTCAGCTTCTAATTTTGTTCATGTTACTTCAAGACATTTCATGTTATACAACCAAACTTTCTGTGTTGATCTCTTGATACCAACTCATGTTATTGACCTCTTAGGAATACATCCCATTTGTTGTTTGTGGTTTCCTAGTTTACCCTCTTTGTGTTAAACTTTAGTCTTTTGATTCTGTTGCTGCCAGTTCTTTTCTCGAATACACAGCATGCATATATTTTTCTGAACCCCAAGCCACTTAGTTTCAATATTTGATGTCTTTTTTTGTTTCAAATAAACATAATATATGGTTTAGATGTTGTTTAATTAGATTAATATTTACTGTCTCATTTGGATTTAGGTGTGATTACAGTCAACAGTGGCAGCTCCCTTAAAACCAGTCAGTAATTTTGAGACTACTTTGTCATTTAGAGGGCTGTTTTGAAGGCGTTTGTTGACTGAAAAGACATGTTGGCTCCTCTCCCCACTGGCAAGTGTTTAAGTTACCAGCTGGCTTTATTGGTGTAAGTTCAAACATGGTTAATCCGATCACCTGCCAAGAGTGTTTTTTTTTTTTTTTCTTTAAAGTCCCATTTCTTTTCATGAGCAGTTTTCATGGATAGTTTCATACTGCTATACGTGCATTTAATTTCAAAAACATATTTTTCTTAATAATCCATGTTGTCTATTTGTTAATAGTGTATTGTATCTTAACTATGGTAGTAGTTGAGCTTGTATTATCCAAAATATTATTCTCTATATCTAAGTGACATCTATATTTTGAGCTACATAGGGCCTTCTCCTAGCCCTCCCTTTCACTACGACTCCAAAATCCCCTGGTTCCAAGCCTCCTCGTCCTCATGTCTTCAGTTTGCTGCTTTATTGACTGCAGGCTTTACAAGCCCCTAAAAGCTGAGTTTTCTCATATGGCTTGTCTCACCAAACGTCTTGCACAGGGAGGAGGAGGGAAAAAAGCAATACAGACTGCCCAGCTGACCAGCTTGAAGGTGGTAGAGGACAAATCTAGTTGAATGCTACCATCTGATAGATTCTGTCATTTCTGGCGGACTGACATGAATCTTTCAAATTCCATCACAGACTGGATGTAAAGCTGAAATGGAAGCGTTGTGTATTCAAAGATGAAATGGGTCATTTTAAATTATACATTCTTCATTTAAACAACCTGGCAGGTTTTATCTTTTATACGGATCAGATTTTCTGTTTCAAGTGTTACGTATTGGCACTTTATTGAATTCACAAGAAGTACTGGGTAAATATTCCAGGAAAGCAGCACATTCACAGACATTCCAATATGTTCTTATGTGTCATCTAAAACTAGTTATGGACTGTGTAAAAGAACTCAGCATTGAATGAAAATTTTCAAAAGTCTTGTTAAAGCTTCTCCCACACGGCCGTATAATATACGCTATAATATAAAAAAAAAAAACGTGTTGTGGAAATGAACGGGTTTTATGGAGCATCATGTCCTGTTAAGTCTGAGCATTTGTGTCAGTTGTGAGGTCCTTTCATTTTTAATTGTACGTTTGTATTGGGATGAAATGTTAGGAGTTCATAGTTCCGATTCTTTAGAACTAGATATTTCTGAGTATCCCTCTTTCTTTTTTTACATTAAGGTATCTGCATATTATCTGGATGAAACGAAATTGCATTGC
This sequence comes from Jordanella pulchra, assembly GCA_034780135.1. Classification (NCBI taxonomy): domain Eukaryota; kingdom Metazoa; phylum Chordata; class Actinopteri; order Cyprinodontiformes; family Cyprinodontidae; genus Jordanella; species Jordanella pulchra. The sequence goes on from JAUZNJ010058888.1 coordinate 8,402, forward strand.
TTTACGTAGCCCTCAAATAGGGCAGTCAGAAAGTAGGTCATGCTGCCAATTTCACTTTCAGTTCCAAGCATCCAATAAGTCATGTTCATCGGTGCAGTTCGTTTAGTGTCAGATTAAATAATGTTATTGGTTAATTGCTGTGATATTGGAATAATAATGATGTAGATACTTTATAAATGGTGTAGGTTTGGTTTACATAGTGTGTAGGAGCTTGTTTGTCTTATTTAATCTAATCTGCCTTGTCTTCAAGAGAAGAATTTTGATTTTATTTGTGCTACAGCTATTTCAGTTATTCACCGAAGCTAATGTCAGCTAATCTCACTCGAAGTGTCAAAATTACAGTATTTTTCACAACCTCATTATGATCCGCACCCACAAAGTAAAAAAAAAAAAAAAAAAAAAAAAAATGGAAATGCTGCACCAGGTATAAGCCGCTTATATTTACTGAACTTTTCTACACCAAACCTGTAGGGGGAGTTCTACATATCACCCCATAGAGTAGGAATGAAGAATGCTAGCTCCCGTTAGCTTATTGTACAATCTCTTCATTTGTTCAAAACTTTAATGCTAAAGCGGCAAATAAATGTAAAAATATGTGGATTTGGGACATTCATTCTCTGTCGTGCCTGATGCTAGCATGTGCTTGTACTAAAAGAAAATTAGCACTTTCTTTGACTTCCACCCCCTGGCCGTTAGGAGGAATCCACAGAAAAGCCGCACCTTCGAATAAGCCGCATGGTTCAAAGCGTAGAAAAAAGTAGCCGCTTACAGTTCAGAAAATACAGTGACACTAATCATTATTTCAGAGCATACCACTGCCACTATTGCTGTCAGAACTTATTTTGGACTGTTTCAATTTAATAATGACTTCACTCAAAAAACTTGCTAACTCTTAAAGATAACAGCAATTAGCTTGAAAAGCTTTTGCTAATGTATCTAGCCATAGCCAGGAAGAAAACTATTTTATCTCAAGAGTTGGGAATTACTGAAAAGTAGCCAGTTACAGGTGGTTTACATTCCTTAAAAAAATTTTTTAGGAGGGGTTTGCTTTGCAAAAGACGACACAAGCACACAGGAACAGGTCTACAGGCGAGTAGGAAAGGAATACAAACGGCTATAAAGCAAACCATAAGTACAAAGAAAGGAGCACGCACTCATGCCTTTGATATCTTCGGGGAGTCACGGCTTTAAATATGCATGCATAAACATTCAAACTTTTTTAAAAAGTATACTTGTATGAGTATCACGCATATGCCCTTTTTGTAGAATTCTGACTTCATACGTCAGAGCTGATTAAAACACTGGCATAGCTTTAGTGGCTTTGACAGTGGACACAGCTTAAGAGATTTTACAGTGTAATCGAGAGAAGAAATTATGAATGTAGTGTACACACTTGTCTAAACTGCTCATACATTAACTTTTTTTTTCCTGACAACTGTGACACCATTTAAGTAGAAGTAAACAGGGTTTTCAAAGTGCTCTTTTTTCAATGATGACCGTTAAACAGATTTCTTTACCTTCGATTTTTATTGTATATATTAAATAATGTTTTTTTTACATTTTTTGTTACAGCAATATTTAAAATGAATATTGTCTTAGTTTTCTTTAGAATGCATCAATATTCATGTCTAATTACAATTTTTTTTATTCTCTCTCTTTCTCTCTCTCTCTCTCTCTCTCTCTATCTCTCTATCTCTCTCTATCTCTCTATCTCGTGCATCGTGATCTTTAAAGTTTTGGGTGCCTTGCATTAAAGCTATGTTTTCAAATGAAAAATATGGTCATGTGGATGGGATGTCTTTAATATTCACATCTGATAATGATCTTAATAACAAAGATCAGAAAACTCCCAGAAAGTGATAAGGACAATCTAATGATCTAAAAGAATGTAGTGAAAAAACTTAGTTATTCACAGTTGGTATCTCTTCATCTCTATTTCACAATGTATTTTTTAATGATATTTTGATTAGCAGATTTATTGTCAAGCCTCTACCTTTTTGTTTCAAGTACATTCCTAACACAATTTACCTAAGAGGACTTAATGTCCTCCTACATTAAAGCATTTTGAGCATAGAAAATTTTGAAATGTGGGTTCAGCCTGTGTAGCTGTCGCAGTGTTTTCCCCCCCATTTTTTGATAAGAGTATTTTAGGCAAACACAAACATCTTTCCTTCTTTTCTAACTAACAATGTGGCAATTACAGTACTGTTGCGCTCATTAAAGCCAATGATCATCTTCCTATTTGCGCATTCAGTGAAAATAAAGCTATGCTGGAAAGGATTACAGCGAATGGGCTTTTATACTACTGGAAACTCATTTGAGGCATGCAAGGACCTCAGCAAAAAGAAAATAAAAAGAAAGAGTTAGTTATTCAATAAATGTAATGGCTATTTCTATGGTACTGTTAATACGGGTAATTGCTTTTTAAAAAACTTGTCATAAAATTAATTGGCTTCAGAATGAAAATCTATATTGTTTTTCTTTTTTTCTCTGACTTGCTAAACAAAGGGAAAAACCTGAATGGGTGATTTGAGATGTCAACAACAGGTATGCAATATATTTTTAAGAGTGTTCATCCTTTGCAAGTTTATTTACAATCAAATGGCAGAAACCTTTTGGGAAAACTGTGTCTGTGGCAATAAAAATCATTAGGACCATAAAGGAATCATAATAATCTCCATAATTGTGATAATGTTATTAGTTGGTAACCATGACGAACATAGATACAAAGTGGGCAAACATTTTATTAATTTAATAAATGGCATCCGGATGCCCTGCTGTGCCAGCAGGATGCCAGCTGTCTGGGTATCACTGATGTAGACAGTGCCATAATTATTACGAGGTCCTCCACATCTTCTCCTGATAATTAGCACAATGTGCATCATGCTGGCAGAAGCTCCTCGAAAAGAAACAGTTGTGGTGTTAAAATAGCCTCACTAAGTTCTGCTCCGTCTCAATCATATATGGGCTCAGCTTGCCGTTATCTTGTTGTCTTTCCACCAGCTGCTTGTGCCACCCACTAAATGGTCCGATGGGGAAACATTGCAACTGTAATCACTTTTCGCTGGTGTGTATATAATTTGCTGTGGATCCTTTTTACTGGTGATGCTCATCCTTTCCTCTCTGCTTTCACATTTAATGACTAGCTTATTTATCTTTCTAATTAAACTGGCAGAACTTTTCACACAACAGTGCATAACTGTTTTCTGTAACATTTTTTTTGTTATACTGTGTAAGGAAGCCAATTTTTTTTAGTCATTATTTCCTTTTATTTTATTTTATTAAATTTTTTTTTTCCGAACAGCTGCCTGGTTTCGGAGAACTGAGACTTGGTACGCAACTCGCACCTTATTATGGTGGTTAAGCAGTGATCACCATTGTGGTTTGGGAAAAAAACACCCCAGCATGTTTACCTCAAACTGATCAGCCGTGAAAAATATGCTTCATTTGGCTGAAACAGCTTGTAAAACGAGATATGCCCATTATTATTCCACACCTTCCCTCATAGCTTGTAGTTACTAACAAATTAAAAGTTAACTTTACTTAGCCCACAGCACAAATAAATTTATCATGAGGCAGACTTAGTTCATCTACAACCTGTACATATATTGAAAGGAAGCATCCACTCCTGATGGGGGTAAGAGTAGTCAGTGTCGGCTGGAAAATTACACTACATTTCACAAACACAATAATGAATTCATTTTAGATTTGAGATTATTGCTTCTGTCTGGGAAGTCTATTCTGGCTTTGAGAATAAATGTTGCAGAGTTCCTGCTGATGCAAAATGAATCATTGACAAAATGGTTTATTTAACATAAATGCTTTATTATGGGTATGTAAGAACATCTCTCATTGTTATTTACACAAGGCAAGGGGTGAAGGAACCATTAGCTTTTTTTTTGTGTGTATATATAGATATATATATATTAAAAAAAGAGATTTATCATTGATTCATGTTGTCTGCAACTCATTGTCTGAAAGTAACTGTTAATGATGGAAACCTGTTGTCTGATACATTAATTTAAGTTCCGTTCCTGATGCTTTTTAATCTTTTTAATATTGATCCTGCTTTTTGTGGTCTTAACTTCCTTGTCCAGTGGTGTTTTTTTTGTAGTTTTTTTCTGATTTAGTTTTTATTACCCATTAGTGATTAGTAACTGTTAAAATGTGAGATGTGGCAGTTTCCATCACTGAAAAAAAAAAAACTTATTTTACAAAATGTTCTTGGTTCATAATATTCTAAAGTATTCAAATAAATGAAAGTGTAATTTTATTGAAAATGTGTGTCCTTCTTTTTTTTGTCTGGCTGTTCCCAAACTCTTTTAGCCATGCACCTCCTTCTGTGTCTCAACCTGGTTGACACCCCCCCCCATCGGTGCAACAGTTCAGAGTCAAAGCACCAAGGGAAACGCTGTTTGTTTGTTTAAAGTTGAGGCGAGAGATTATCTGAGTGCTACAATACATAGAAGGATAGCTTCCTCAGAAATGCAATGTAAAATGAAGTGTAGAAAAAAACTTCTTCTAGATAAACACATTTTGCTGTGAAAAAAAATTGTTTATTTACTAAAGTTACAGTTTGAATTTAAATTTTTACAAGGGAAATGTTTATTTACACCTCTATTGTGTATTTATATCCCTTTAACTTTTCAAAAGGCGTTTTTTTTTTCTTTTCTTTTAGCAACATCACTTTAGGAAATAGACCTTGTTCACCCTAATCTTTCAGTCCCCGTATACATAGACATGCACTTCTTAACAATGTGCGATGGTCAGCAGTACTAAATTATTGAGGGGTTGCTATCAATATCGGTTTATATGATTAACATTGTGAGATTGTGCTCATCTCTCAATATTCTCTACTTTTCTCTGATGTGTATAGGGTGTCTCTGTTTGTGGTCATTTTATAGTGCTGATGTAAAACACATTTAGGTATTGCAGTTGTGCTGACATGAGGCAATATTATTTGGAAAAATACAGCATAGTTGTCGGCATATTGGTGGCTCTTTTTTCGCATTGAACGCACGGTCAGGGTTTTCACTATTTTTTTTTTTTTAGGAGGGTCACTGGTGGTGGGGCAGCTAAAGAAATAGTCTTTTTTTTTTTTTTTCTTATTCACTCTAATTCTTTCGTTCTTTTTTCATTTTGGAACAGGGTGTTTATGTCTACTGTTAATACGCAAGGCATCAGCTAACAACAGCAGGAATGACCACTGATTGTTTCGGGTGCCTAATCTACATGTGAATTCAAATATGCATAGTGGCTCTATCCCAAACAGCGTAAAAACTTGGAACTTCTCTCTCATTAGCCCTAGAGGCAGCTCTTTGGCAGAATCGATAGAATATCGAATTAGTTCGATAAATGACTGTTGGCCATGTACCTAATATTATTCTCTTTCCTCTCTCTGCCCTTCTTATTAGAAATTAAATTTTTTTTATTACAAAGAAAGGAAAAATAATAACAATTTAATATTTTTTTTAACTTGGCATGTTGGTCTTAAACATGTAAAGTCTGTGACTTTCCTGTAATTATGCCATTTCACCCATTCTTTCTTTTTTCCCCACAGGAAACACCAATTCCTTCTAATGCATTTTAACTCTTTGTTTGGCTAGAAGGAAGAACCTGTTTCTTAAACCTCCTATGTCTTAAAACTGTTTTTATAATCTAAGCTGGTTGATTAAGGGAAACTGTTAGCACTGACAGTTTTACAGAAGACATTCTTTAAAGACAATTATTAGTGGCCTGATGACATGAGCTGTGATTTATATGTGTTGAGTATAGCTTCAGCGGTCCATAAGTGGTGTTGATGAAATCCGTGAAGGTTCAATTTGTTGGAGTTTTCAAATTCACAGGCAAATGTAACTAAACCTCTCACTACTTTTTTAGCTATAGTGGACCATGGCTATATATATATAGTAAAAGTAATTTGCTCAGTGTAAAATAAGTTATTGCAGTATTTTTCTTTGATGGGAGCAAGCTAGCACTTTCCGATTTTCAGTCTTGAGGCACTGGTTTAGGTTTTTATTTTTGTTTTAGCACATTTGTTTCTTTTCTTCATGCAAGCCTCAGGAACAAATATGTGAGAACAGCGCTGTGGCTTATGTGTCCACCGGCTACATCGATTTCCAGTTGTGCCACGGCTTTGTCATGTCTCTTTTGGGATTTTCATAACTTTTAGAAATGGAGCACCCTCAAGCAGTCTGTTCTGTACCAACCACACTCCCAAAGATGTTGGCAGTTGCTTCAGGGTTTCTTTTTGTTTTTACAGGCTTATAGGAGACACAGATTCCCAGCTCATATCTAATCAATCTAGCCGGGGGTACTTCGGGATTGTGTTTTAGTTGTTTTAATTACTAAAGCTGCCAATATTCGAGGGAACAGCAGCAGCATTTGCTTTCCTCCTTCTCATATTTGTGTGCAAAAATTAATAACAAATGAAAAATTTCATTAAATATTAATTTAATTTCATTTTGTCTATGACTATTTACATATTCACTGTAAAAATCCGTGCTTCACAGAACGCAGTTTGGCAAAGGCTGATCTAGTGGTATAAATACATTGCAAGATGGCGAGCAGAGCCTGGAGTGAAGTAGAACGTCATGTGCCTGCTGAATATTAGCTCTCTTACTGACACAGGCAGTGTGATCAGCCTGTTTGGAAATGTCCAAATTTGTTCATTAGGTGAAATATTCTAGCCTGTGTGAAATTAAAATTGTTAAAACATGGGTTATATTCTAAGATAATCTCACTACTTTGATTTTAGCAGTGATTAAGCTTTTTATTTGTCTAACTTATGTTAATCGAGGCAATCAGTCATCACTTCATTACGTGATGTGTATGGTTGAGTTCACTTAGTCTTTCAGCCAAGACACTCGAACGCTGGTCACAGTAGCATTTTAATCATTCAGAATGACTCACAGCCACTTCAGTCCGGATCAAGACAGATTTCATCTGTCTCTGAGACATTAAGCCCAAAACACACACACAGACTAACTGGATTTGACCAGGTGGGTTCGAAACAGGGAAAGAAAATTGCCATTGGGGAAGCTAGTGTACTTATTTCCTGTGCTATGTGACAATGGTGATTAATATCCAGGCAACAAGACACTTTCACTAAAGGACATCTCCTGCACTGGAGGACTTGGCCATATCAATAAATGTCCTTTGTCCTTCAGTTGCTATGTCCGCTCCCCCCTTAACAATCTTGCCACGATGTGATACTGTGTCAGCTTTACTTACAGCTGAACTGTCAGTCACTGCTGCCCTGTGGAGAGCCGAGACAATGGAAGCTTCAGGCTCCTTTTTCCTTTATTGTGTTATTGTGGGTCAATGCACCATGTGTGTTTTCTTTGTGCTTGTGTCTTTGTTGTTGACGGCATTTAAGATTGCCTTTTTCTGATGTGAGGATAGACGAATTCAATTTCCCCCGACAAAGCTCATTTTGCCCGTCGTGGGTTTGGCTAAAATCATTTAAATATATGGGATAAGACTACACATGTTATATCAAGCTCTTGGTGCTGCGCTGAATGCAAAATGAGCTTGCTGAATGGAAATCAAGTATATTTTGGTAATTTTAATATTACCCTTTGCAAACTTTTAACAGTTATATTATACCTATTGTCCTCTAACTGGATAATATACAACTATATTAGTGTTCATTGAAGTTAGATAGAATATAAAACTGGGTCACTGCAGTTTTTTTTTCTATAAAATAATCCACTGTGAAGCTGACCTTTCTGAAGCTCCACAGTAAGAATGAATGGGCATGTTGTATGATAGCCCTGAGTAAAAATGCTACAGCAATGCAATATTTCCACTAAAGCAAAGGAACTTTAATATCATTATTTAAAACACAAAAGCAATAATATTTGTTCAATTGCAAAGTAATTTAAAGTAATCTTTCCCACGGAAATTAGCGGGTCAACCCAGGTTTTTCAAACACGGATCGATCCACTACCAATCGGCATCTGGCTCCGTTCCTACTGGCAAAAAACAGCTGAGTCTGATCCCCTTCTGGTAAATTACGTAGGCTCTATGCCAATGACGCTATGTGTCTGGTGACACCGTCACACTTGGTTAGCTTTTATGGTGTTAACAGTGCGACAGATATCCAGAACGTAAACAATGGTGGGCAACATGTAAGAAAGCCAGGAATTAGTAAGTGTGCTTTATTGTTTCTCTTTTATCTGTCAGAATCTCTCTTACCAGAGCTGCGGCATTTTTATTAAATGTAAAAAGAGTTATTTTGGCTTGTTAGATCAGACATGACTGCCGCAGTGTTTTAACATCATATTTTGCGCTCAATGGTATCACATAAATTAGCGGGTTGACCCGGCTCTGCTGTTCCCACTGTATGCTGATCGAAGCTGATCCATTTGAAGGCGTTTATAACCCGACTCTCTTGCTGAGTCGTATGAAATGGGTCAGTGAGCTGTTCCCATTGCCACTAAAAGCTGATTGTTCCCAGGTTGAAACGGGTTGGTGATTATAACAGGTATGATATGGTGTTTGTACATAGATTTTAATCTAGAATTTAAAATAATGTGTATAATTGAATTGGTAGTTGTAGTTTTTAATTAGAGATACATTGGGTGTAGAATCCTATTCCTTTTGCATGCTTTGTCTTGGTATTTTAGGTATACCACATGGACAACCTGGTTGTCTACATAAACAATGGCAGTTCAGCTCCACAAAATAATAAATGACTAAAATAAATTCCCAAGATGAAATCCTAATGGCAAGATTTAACTTATTAAATCCAGACATCCAGGATCAAAGGAGACAGGCCACATTGATCTATTAGTAACCTGCTTTTGTATGACCTTCAGCCATTTGGATTATACACACAAGTCTCTTCTGATGCATGCTTGGTAAAGAGGAAGGGGCAGAACAACATGTAGGGTTTTTGTCCGTTCTCGGCTGTTTCTTTGTGATCTGTGCTGGGTGTAGAGTTTTCTGTGAAGCACAGAAGCAGCAGCCCCCTGAAACAAGATGGCAGGGTGAGGCTTGGGGCAGTGAGTCGGCCCAACCTAGCCACACTGTCCTCTCCTGCCACTCACACTGAGCTTATGGCCAGTTCTTCTTGATGGTCCAGGGCTCAGACCAGCTCCCAAAACTAAGACCATCCAGCAGCAAACATGAAACGTCATGAGGGTGGGACTCCTACAAGAGCCATTGAAAGACCCTCAGGCTACCATTACGCCTCCAGTTTTTATGAATGCAGATGTTTATTTCAAAAGGACATACACATCATCCAGCGTTGTGGATGCGCTGTGTAAGATCTTAATTCTTCATGACAACAGACTTCCCCACCTTAACCCCTAAGCCCTAAATGTCTGTAGAGTTGAAATTGAGGCGTAGGAAAGAGACAAACATAAGATGTGGGGGAGCGGGAATGCAGAGTGCTCCCCCATGCCTACAAGGTCCGTCACCCAACACCTGAAGACTTTGTGTGTTTTTTAATATTAGAGAAATGGAGCACGATGTAAATTCTGCCCCACCCAGGCTACACAACTTGAACCCTCACAACCACGGATGTCTTACACTTAACTATGATTAATACTACAAGTCTTGCAGTTCCCTCTCTTTTTTTTTTACTAATGTTTTTTTCAAGAGTGTATACAGATATCAGACTTGCCAACCAAAGTTTCTTGCTGGGGTAGCTGTAAAGTATTGCCACCTCGTTCTCTTTATTATTTTGGCCTACAGCATCCAAGCATGTACTCGGTAGTGTAATACAGGAATACTTAGATTTAAAGTTTTAGTACAACTCTTTAGAACCTGGTTAGATATCTTAGCTTTTACCTTATTCCAGTAAGTCTGATGCCTGGAGCAAAAGACCATCCTATAGACCCTAAAATCATGATTTATATGCCGCTGTGGTCTGTGCTTATATATGATGTTGTACCTACATCAGTATTTCTCTTCCTCACCATCAACTATAGAATTACTTATTGTAAAAGTGATTACGAATTGTGTAAAAAAATCAACAACAAGCAAAAGACTTTTACCAATTTAACACTATAATCTACCATTATAGTTATGGACTAACATCCTCCGATCCTCTCCAGTACCCCCATTTGATTAAATCCTTGTCAAATGTTTTTTTTTTTTTTTTTCCTCCTTAACTCTCTTAGAGATCAGTCCTGAGGCTCTGGGTTTAGAGTGAGATTGATGTTCTGTTTGTTTCTCTCACACTTCAACTACCTCACAGTGAGAAAGCACTGAAACATCAATGGGAGGAAACGGATAATTGGTGTTTAACTATGTTACTTAAATGGCTTTATTGTATTTCAGTTGACGCTAGGCCTCTTCCAGGTGCTTTGTATTTGATAATTAAAAAAAGGTCTTCGGTTAATCATGAGAAAAAATGTTTTGTTTTTTTTTTTATTTTAAAAACACAGTGGATGCAAGTATTTAGAGTTTCATGGTGGCTTGTTTTGCAAGATTCCAATAAAGAGGATCTGCTGAGCACAATGCAATTTTTTTTTTTTTTTTTTTTGAGAGCAAAACCAGGAGTTTATAGTCTATCCAATCGATCCTGTTGACACACTCCCCTTTAGGGAATGCAAATGTTTCTCTTCCTCAGCCCAAGCATCCAAAACTTCCTCATAGTGGAACCCTAATTATCTTGAGGTCTGAATACCATGGCCTTTCCATTTGACATTTCCATATTTCAGAAACATGTTGTTTTATGCTTCCCAACAATGAGGACCCTCATATTTATCAGTCAGTAAAGTTTTACGACAAACAAGTGAACAGCTGAATTTATTGAATGCTTCCAAACAAAACACCTTCTACTTGATCCCTGCATAATTCTAGCCGTGCTGTCATACAAATTCCTCCGTGTGTGCTTATCTGTCAAACACTGGTGTTAACTATAAGTAAGGAGGCAGCTGCTGTATGTTGTTGTCACAGCAGCTCTACACCTAGAGCACGTGTGCTAACCCCAGCAGAACAGATATATCCCAAGGTAACCACAAATCACTCTGGGATTCCAAAACTCGTCCCTTCATGTTTCTGGTAGTAAGGGTCAGGCAATAGGAAAGGGCTATCACTTCTCTGGAGCAAGATCATGGGTCCCTAGACAATTATCTGCATTCATATACAAAGTTAATGGCTTTGGATAAGCCTTATAGCACTTTTTTCATTGCTCATATGTCAGTAAAGTGTTTACATCAATGCAAAGATAACAGTTCAGTAGGTATACAAAAACGCATAAAAAACATTCTGTTTGGGTCGTACCATCTTTGTATAACCCATCATGAGATTTGCCTAATGACTTGGAGTAAACCAACTTAGCAAAATTCGCCAAAAAGGTTTTACGCTTCTTTTACGGTGGTTTTTGACTTTTGTGAATAGTAGTAAATGTGCTAAAAAGGAAATCAAAATGAATTTTTCAAATAAGTGTTTCAGTTTCTGCTACCTGCGTCCTAAATGAAGACATTGGAATCATACTTCTCTCTTGACATCCAATGCCATCATCTGTAATACTAGCTGACATGATAAGTACAACTTACCCGATTGCAACACATTTAGCTAAAACACCTTAATTCATTACTGAAGTATGGTCTTTGCTAGTTTTATTTTTTAATTTCTTTTTCATTACAGCCAAGCTAAAGGTAAATGTATGACAACGCTATGCTTTACATTGCCTAGTAATTTGCTTCAATGGATGGAAACGCGCTTATTTAGCTTTTCTGTTTGACTTCTTAAATGTTCGTTTAAAATTCACAGAAAATCTGTATGAAAGCATGGCTAGAGTTATGCCGCTTCTTTACCATTTACTGCTGTAGTCAATTCTGCCTCTGCTTTCAAGAAAAACACCTCCGGTTGAATGCCTTATAGCCCCTCCTTTGAAACTTTATTTAAGAAAAAAAAATCAGAGATTAAAAATCTCTTTTTCAGGGAATATTTTGGCGAAATGCGCAGCAAAACAGTTACCGGTAAATATTTCCAGCTGACACAAAAAAGTATGCATAACTACCTCCATGATTACAAATGTAATACATCGACAAAATATCCTCATACAGATGTGTCTGCCTCAGAGTCATTTAGAAACAATTTAAAAGCACTGAATGAGCACAGCGCCCAAAGATTCAAGTTTTTCTGTGGATCATTCTGGGTAGAAGGAACAGCAAACCTAAAAGCCTTCCTCCTGAGCTCAGTCCTACCCTCCGGGCAGAACAGTAGTAGGATGTCCTGCTAGCAAAATCCTTAGTATTGAATATTTCTTTGCATAACATAGGCAAGGCAGTTAAGGTCAGACTTACAGCTGGAGTGGAGATAGAGGTGTAACTTGTCATACATCTTGTTTTGTTCTAAAGACGGTACTCAACAGCACACTTAGAGGTTAAATCTTTGTTATAAATTAGATCGTAACAGTTGTTTTAGTATTTTAAATGCTACCACAACGTTAAATATCTGCCATGTTATTCTGCAGTGTACAAGAGTGTCCTGTTTTTAATTAAATTACATTCAAAAATAACCTTTTGAACTGTGCATACCACATATTGTCAATTCTAGAAGTGGCAACTGCAGCCTGCAAGTTGCACGTGGCAGCTGTCCCTGTCTGGCTTGCATTCATTTCACTGATCTGTCAAGTTTCTTATTTTAACTGCATTTTTAATGCATTTCATGAAAAATATATTTGGTAAAAGAAAAATTATTTCTCTCTTCATTTATGTCCAACTTCAGAAAGCACAGTTAAAGAAGAAAGTTTCTGCACCTTGACAACGGATAAGTCTTTTTTGCTTGCTGTCACCGAACCCACCTATCATGTAACTAAGAATTGGTACTGTTCATATTTGAAATGATGCAATACAAATATAAAGATTCCTAGGAATCGGTTTTGGTGCCCAACCTATAAATAAACCTACTTTTAATGATGTGTGAAAACAAGTACTATACAAAAGTAAAAGTCATCTAATGTACTAGGTTTATTTACTTGAAGCAGACAAAGATGATGATGGTGCTGCTGCCTCATGTTGCTGGCTGCAGATGACAAACTGCTAATCGATGCTAATGGTGCAGAATGCAGCAGTTGTAGCTGTGATCTGAGGCTGTTGAAAATTGTGCACTCTATAGCCTTGTGAAAAATCTTGCCCTCAACCAGAAGCTTCCTCACATTCAAAGTATTCCCTCTGCTGGCTTTGTGCTTTGCTCCACAAATATTGCAGAGGGTATAATCAAAGCATTTTCGAGTGAGGAGCTCTCATCTCAAAGCTTTTCGATCAGCCATACTTGCTTCATTTACTGTAGCAGCAATTTCTGACTTTATCACACTCTTTTGCGTGCAATGCTGCGTTCATGTCTGCAAAGGAAAATCCACTACTGTTCCATTCCTTCTGTATTTTATCAGTTTGGTGTTACATGACAAGGTACCAACTACTGAACAAAGCAACCTGCCTGTGATTGGCTACTACCCCAGGAAACGGAAACTCCGCCTCTTAAGGCTGTACTGTTGTTCCTGCTAGCAAAGCAACTTCAGGCTAACCGCATCGGATAACACGCACCAGTATTTAAAACTGTAAGTTATTTATTGTTACCTTTGCTTACCAACTTCCAAGGCTTGACCCCTTCTCTTCAAGCCTTGGAAGTTGGTTGGCACTCACAAGTGTGATATATTGTGGCTCTGCGCTATTCCATTTGCGCATGTAAAATGGTAAACATGCGCGTGAGTAGTAGTTTTTGAGTATCTGTATGTAATACAGCTGCTTGTGGGACAATTTATTGCGTGTGTGGAGTTTTGGCAGAATATTAACGCCATAATGAAAACATTAGTTCATGCTTATTTTATGATACATTGTTATTTCTTAAAACTTGGTGGACATCTTGTTTTGCAGTTGTTGGCAGTGCTGGATTTTATTCTGGCTCTTTCTGCTGAAGTTGTTGAACACCCCCTGATCAATTATACAACTACTCAAGATTGCAGCAATGGCCAAACTACAATGTAGAGTGTAAAATCCTACGCATGTGGGATGCTTGAAGTGGACCTGATGGCCAAACTTTCTCAGTTTTTTTTGACTAATTTGTCTAACTTATATCTGCACAATATATTAAGAAAATAATTTGCAGTGTAAATAATTTAGTGAAATATTGCAGATATTATACCAGTTGCAATATACTCTACAACTATTTTCTTTTCATTTTCTCTTTTTTCTTTCTGCTCTCTGTGACCTTTAGCATCTTGGGTAATCTTTTGTGTTGGGTGTGAGCGTCTGCTTTCGCAAGAGTCCAGCCAACTATCTAAATATTACATTAAATATTACAAGACGAGGGCATAACACTTGGAATTCATTAGCCAATGTATAGTGCTCCAAGCCGTCATTTGCAATATAAATATTACACAGGCTGAATCGCAGTGGGTATGTATTTGAGCTATATTGTGCAGCCTAAATCTAATAGTTATTTGGCCATGTGGGCTTACTGCCTAAGATGGTTATGTAATCCTTCGTCATAGAAAAAGAAAAGCAACTCAGATGATGGGATGTCTTTGTAAAAGTGACTAATTAAATCCTAGCTCATTTACTAGTCTTTATAATGTTAAAAATATACATACTTTATTAAATAGACTTTAGGGGGTAATCATAAGTGCCAAACACACTATGCAAATGTGACTGGACGTTATTGTTCTTTATTTTATTCACATTAGAACCTTTTTAAAGCACGCTTTGAGGTGTGCTTTAAGTATTTTGTTTTGACAACACACAATGAATTTACATTTCAAGTGGTAAACATATTTCACACACCTGCTGTTCATTTTTAGTTATGGGGGAAATGTAACTGCAAGATAATTTTTTTGATTGAAATAATAATGAGGTTTGGCTTTTGTTGCCCTTTACTAAAGATGTCTGACTTGTTTTACAAGTATTACAACAGCTGGTGCAAAGGAGACAAAAACACAGTTTTACTTTGAAGTCGGATCACATAAATCTTCCACGGCCATCTACGTTAAGTCTGGAAGATTGTCAGCTATAGGCCCAGGTTGGACGATGGCTTCACCTCGCAGCTGTGCTGTGGTATTTGACTTGAATCCCTGCTTTGATTTGGAGCCAAGTGGCCCTCAATTGAATGCTGCTTTTCACTCTTTGTTTGCTCCTGTGTGCACAGGATTGCATATTTAGGAGTCTGGAATTAGTTTTTCTGCAAATGTTACTACATGTAGATGATGAGATAAGCGCCAGCGCGGCGTCTGTGTGTTTTATGTGAAACATGTATGAGTGTCTCTTGATGGTTTCACTGAAAACACCCGAGATACTCTGTGTGTATGTGTGTGTGTGTGTGTGTGGGGGGGGCGTGTATAAGAGCAAGGCCAGTGAAAAGTGGATGTCAAGGATTTGTGATCTGAGGTGTCCTCGTTTGTCACGAGTGATGCGTTCCAGTAGATTATTTTTTACTGTAACAGTTTTGTAATCCCTTTTGGTTAATTAATGGGCACCTCATTACAGCGTGCCACATGATTTTCTTTTTCCATCATTTTTTCTCCCAAACTAATTAAAAAGAACTTTTTTTTTTTATTAATTTGAAACTTTATACCCCCCAGCCATATGAACATGATTTTATACAAGGACTGACCAGTCATTAGTGCTTTTCTTTTACTTTAGAAAAATGTTACAAGTGATACTATGGCTAATAGTTTCACTTTAATCATTAGGAAACAAAACTGAGGCGATTGATAAGCTATGAGCAAAGGAGGAACGTTTTGGTGGAATACAGACATTTCTGTGATCTTTATCTTCACCTGCTATGTGTTTGAAACTTTAACATGACAAGTGCTCATTATTCATCATGAATATTTTTAGCAGATCTTCCATATTTTGAAATGAGTTGTTGTTAATTTAAGTGTTACACAGTTGCAAAGGAACCTAAAAGATATTGTATTTTTCAAGGTTAAAGTAGACAACATAGGCTGCAAAGGCTCTATAGGGTGCTGATGCTCTGGTGGTGTCTGCTTTCCTGTCATAAGGAGCACAGCTTTTATGCTCTTTTTATCATCTTAAATGTAACAAAAAATCTAATGATAGATTCGTACAAAGTTTTCCTTAAAGATAATATATCAAGCGTTATCTTTTTTTATGGTCCCTAGGCATCCATTTCACAATAGTTGTTTGTGTATATATATAATGGGATAGAACGAATAGAAAAACAGCTACTTAACCACTGGAAATGAATGCTCAGTGTTCCCACATGTTGCATGGAGAGTCCAACCAGCAGCCGAATACAATGTTGAAATTCACAATCTGCAGATGCAGTACTTGAAATGTTATATCCAAGCTAGTATTGTTATTAAAACAGTCATCTGCAGTTTTGATATCAGACACACGGTGATGATTGTAATTCTTTTTCATTTGGCTCAAAAAAGCAAGAAAAAATCCCTACTGTGGATAGACATGGAGTATTTTTTTTGTTGGGAAAACAGTTATTGATTTACTGAGATCTCTAGATGTGTTGACACAAAAAGGTATTTTGTTACCTGATAAACTTATAAACGACACGTGTTCACCTCTGATTGACTTCCTGCCTGAGCTCCAAATCCTTTCCATGACATGACGTGTGTTGTGTCCTTATTTCCAAGCTTTAGTTTGTTCTGAAAATTCAAGACTCTGATTGTAAAAAAAAAAAAAAAAATCCTGAGGGCCAAACATATTCCCAACAAAGAGACTGGTTTTGGTTGGGCTAGGAGAAATCTGGCCCACCTCATCTGTGTCCCCTCTCTGGAGATCACCCACATTACCTTCATAGATGTCGTTTTATCAGAAGTGTCCTTTATTATTTTATGTTGGCAAACAGACATATTCCTTCACTTAATGTTTTCAGGTTAGGTCTTGTAAAGAAAAGCAGATTTTTGGTCTAGAACCTCAGAGTGACAGACGATGGTTCTGTAGATGCAATGTCACCATGGTGCAAATTACAGGGCTTTCCTTTTGCCTATGGAATCTGTTTTACAATCATTTTCTTTTAATAGCAATGAAAACACCTTTTCTGATTTATTTTGGCATCATTCTACAAACAAGATTCTTGTTTTCTAAAGCTGAAAATATAACACATTTTGTCTTTACAGCCTTGTCTTAATCCTTGTTAGTTTCTGGTCACAGTTGATGTTAAACAGTAGTGAGATTACAAAAGGGGATGCAGGAAAAGTATCAGGTGCAGTACTCATCATGGTTTTATCTATCGTTTCTAAATGCAGCCTCTAAGTATTGATTAGAGTCCGACATCAAAGAGCATTTAAAGAGGAAGGGAGGAGGTTTTTACTGCTTGTATGGCCCTGGGCGGGCATGACGAGTCTGTTTGGAATGATGCATGCAAAGGCCTCTTTGCTGTGTCTTTTATTTATTGCTAACAGTGACCTAAAGGTTAGGTATTTTTCATCAGTACCAGACTTGCGTTTTTCACCGAGGCATATTTCTACTGGTATTTAATTTGAACCGAAACGTTTCAGTGAATTTTCAGCCGTGGTGTAGTCGTATTTCACAGTCTGACAATTATGCTTTACTGTTTTGCTGATGCTTATTTCTAAATCATGTTACAGTAGCTCTGCTGTCATAAATTTTCAGGCTGGGTGGCCGCACTGTGCTGCAAGCGCTCAGCTGACCTACTGGTATCAGTGTCTTGCTCCTAGATGGACCCATTTACATTGCCAGTAATCAACCATCTCCACTCACGAGCCCCCACTAATGTGTTAGGAGTGTAATGTATCCACCAGAGGCTGCTGAATATATTTCAGAATCAATAACTAGACAATTCATGCAGGACTGCACACTATGCTTTTGAAGAATGACCTCATAAGCTCTTGGCACTTAAGTGATCCAATTGCCACATATTGAAAATTGAAAACTCACTTTACTCAGTGAAATTTCCTGACTCTGTCTGGTCTGTTATGTACAGTCCAAGCAGTCTTGTGTCTGGACGCAGATTTGAGGCTTGCTTATTGTAGCATGTGAGAAGTACAAGCCTTAGCTGGTCGAGTACAGGTCAGAGTCCTGATTTTTGTGTAATCTTGTTAATGGTTTTCATCAGAGCTTCTGATGCACTCAATCAGTAACCAGGGCAGCTTTTTAATGTTTCTAATTCACTGTACAAGCATCAGCCTGCAAGCACACTTACCAGTTGATTGGCATGCCTAAGATTTATTGTATAATTTTGTCTTTTCTCAGGAGAAGCCATCGGCTGTAGATCCAGCCTGTCTATAATTGGTTATGTTAAACATTTACTTCTCAGCAGGAAGTCATGCAATGTTAATTCAGAAGTTGGCCAGACAATAGAGCAATTGTTCTTTACCAGGATCTTTTATAAATGAGGAATAAATGGCAGGATGTGCGTATTTCTTTTCTTTTCTTTCTTCTTTGTATTTAAGGAAGACAGAATACACTCGAGACTTTCATCTAGACCTTTTCGCCCACATGTTCTATCAAAGTCTGACACATGATGTACTGTGTGTCTCACTTATCCCTTGTGGTAAAAGGTTTAAGAAGACTGCAACACATGACATGTCGCTCTGCTCAGGCCTCCTCACTCTCCGGCATGTGTGTTGTATTAGCACAGATAGCTTACATCTGTTCTCTTTTTGTTAGACCTTTTTGTTTTAGATCATCAAACTCATTTTAATATCAGAAATTATCAGGGATAATCTATCAGGATTCAAGGGGATTCAAACAATCTTTTAAATCATTTTTTAAAATTTTGTCTTCTGCAATCACTTTCTCTCTCTTTTTCTTTTTGATAATTAAAGCCACTTCTATATCTTTCATTCTTTTTTTCCTTTTTGGGAGCAGCGTTAATACCTCCCCTTAATATGCAAAGTATCAGATTGACCCAGGGATCAGTTGCATTGACACCTCAGAGGCTCAGATACCTCGAATTAGTAAGGACTCTAAGCCATGGCGGAAGTACATCCGCGGTTGCCATAATAAGTGCTTTAGCAATAGTTCTACTAGTTAGGAAGGAGCCAGAAAGCAGGGTGCTTTTTAGCACTAACTCAGTTAGCACAGGAACCTCCTAAGCGCTCCTAGCCGCCGCTCGGAGCTACAAGGTTGCCCAAATCCTTTGTGTGAAAGGGCATACAGGTAAATCCAACCTCATGAAGTTGAACACAAATACATTATTCCTTGCCATGTACTGCATGTGACACATGCTAATGTACGCCTTGATATGTTTTATAACGCAGAACTTTAGCCGTTCCCTACCTTCGTGTAACTTTGTTGGAAGACTGTACTCTCAATTTGACCAGTGTCGTTCATGTCCAAGAACATTGTTAATCACGTCTATTAGGCTGAAGACTGTCTTGGTTCAGCACAGCAGCCTTGCGCTTTTTTCCTACCCTGGATAGAGTTATATCTGTTGACCCAGAGAAAGGTGAAGGGATAGAAGCTAGGACCAGAACGTAGGAGTTACAATCTGAGGTATTTACTGCTCAAGCCAGGGTCAGATGGAGGCAAGTTGGTTCACATTTTCATAGCACTGACTCAAAGCCCTTAAACAGATGGTTTCTCAAGAATATGTGCAAACAAAGTAGTAAAATGTTCAAAAATATTGGCCGTTTCTTAATATACGTACTTTTGTTTTCTCATGTACTCGTGTGTTTGTGAAACGTTGTCAGCCTTGGCCCAAGTACTGTTCCAAATTACAAGAACACAAGACTGAGAGCGGACGAAATCCCCGGATGTTGTTCTCGCCCCTCAATCTTTACAGAGCATACATCAGAGCAGACTTGTTGCGTTCTAAGGCTGGCAGTTTTCCCAGCATGCACCGTGCCAGCAGCAGCTTCCAGAGGAGTGCTCACAGAGCTCAGAGTATTAAGTTCATTTTTCTGTTGCCGTTGTTCCACAAAAGTACGTTTTAAGATTATTTGAGGCGAGAATATTGTACTTCTAAGCTTTACTACCGTGTTTCCCCGAAAGTAAGACAGTGTCTTACTTTCTTTTTATCCCCAAAAGCCCCACTATGTCTTACTTTC
>JAUZNJ010058899.1:0-10130 GCA_034780135.1 Jordanella pulchra
GGTTTGAGAGGGGGGTCAAAGAAGCCATCTTTGTTAACCTGGAAAAACCATCCCTTAACAGAGGAGGTGGTCTCAGAAACAACTTGTTTCCCACATACAAAGCACTTTTAGGAACTATACTAAAAAGATTCACCTCCCACCCACCTGAATCACCCTTTAAAGAGGCATGTGACAGAAACCACTCTGACGAGGTAGTTAACGACCCATCAGAATCTCCCTAACGACCATCAACCGTCCTCCCCCAGGTACCCTCTCTGTTGGAGGGATGAGAGCCACCTCTCATTTATTTTCTTCCCCTTCCCTAATTCTTTGGTCACACCCACAGTACGTTTATCTCTGTTTTCTCCTACATCAGAACTGAAGAAGCCTCTTGGATGAGAGGCGAACCTTCTTCTACAAAACTTCACGCCAGTTGCCTAAACTGAACTTTCCAAGCATGACCATGACCTGGATGACTGAGAACCTTCACAGATTTGAAGAAAAATGTTTCAGGATTCCAACAACATCCCAAAGTATTGGAGAATTATGCTGCCACCAGTGCAGAGCTTGGATAACACTGGCGGACATTTGGAAAAATAGGATGTCAAAGGTCAGACTTCATTTCTCCTTGAAGTGCACGACTGGACAGCAGAAGACTGATGAACAATTTTTGTTCTCTGCATAATCTTCTTTTTGATTGTTTTGTAAAAAGCAAAAACAAAGAACAGATGTTTGATATAAACATCCGATGAAATATGGCAGCCACACATGTATTTAGTTATACGTATAGACATTTATTACAGAGAGAGAGAACTTTTGTGACTTGGAACATTGCATCGTTGACTGTGTCACCTAGTTAATTAAAGAATATACTAGGATTGTCTCTGGAAAGCTATCACTTTAGTTTACATAAACAGTGCACAGAAAAAGAAACAAATATGCAGTGAACAGCGGTTCACAAATATCTTGTCGATGTCAGAGGACTATAGTGCCCCTAACCTTGAAGCAGATGAGTCACAGCAGGCGCCACGACTGTCAGCTAAGAGCAGACCCTGAAGTTATAACTCATACAGCCTGACAAAAAGTGGGGAGTGAAGGATAAGGGACATTCGGGCTGTAGAGTCTCAGTTTCAGCTGAAATTTTCAGATGATAGGGTCAGAATCATCCTCTGATGGCTACTTTCAGAAGGAGAATTCACCATGCCACAAATAGCCTGGAGAAAACCAACCCAAACCATTTGCAGGATTGTTAAAACCTTGGGTGAAACTTGAAGAGGAATTTCGAATACCATAAAGCTGTTATTGCATCTTACAGATGTGGGATTTAGAAAAAGTAACCTTTGATGTGGAAACAATGACAATTTCTTTTATGGCTCTAATGTGTTACAACTTAAATGAGAACCTGTCCTTTATAGTAATGAAAACAGAAGATGACAAATAGTGTAAAACAAAGATCTATAAGGAGCAAATAACCATTTTTTATCAGTATGGATTTTCTTCAGACATTGAAACCATATTAAAACAATGAATCAACTGATTTAAAAAATGAATCTCTGCTAAATTTGATACATTATCTACAATAAGATAATCTTTAGCTTTCCTTTAAATTACTGAAAATTCAACATCTATGACTGAAATCAGAAAATCTGTACGGATGCCACATGTTTCAGTCATTCAAAATGAAATAATCTTTTTCATCCATCTCCTTTTTGGGTATTTTTACTTTCTCAATGTTTACTTTAGCTGTGCAAAGATGATGTGTGCCAGAGTTCCACTCTTTTTTATTTTTAACCGATTTAACTGCACTACTCTGTTTGCATTTTATTTATATCTCCTCCTTTTTTCCCTGAACTAGCTGCTACTTGGAGTCTCCTTTAATATTTTGCACAATACTTAGATAATTACAGAGTCTATCCTTGTCTCCAATCCCCAAAGGAAGCAGCTACTTATTTTTCTGTGTCTGTTTTCTGTCTACTTTCTTGTCCACACCTAGTGAAGCTGTGTGGCGCCTCCCGACGAAACAGTTGTGTTTTTAGCTGGAGGAATGAGCTAAGATCACACCTGCGCTCTCTTGAAGGGAGGAAGCTGTGAAATGACTCAGGAGCACGTTAGGCTGTCACGGGTTCAGCTGGTTCTGAGCCACAGGCAGCAGTGAGTGACCGTGATTGGCACCAGAAAATACAAACATGTTCATAAAACACAAGCAGGCAGTAAAAGTGTAAGTAACTCTGATAGACTAAATGGCTCCAGCGATAAATGTTTAATTACATATGCCACATTAAAACCCCAAACTGCATTAACTTTAGTGTGGGTGTTATTTGATAAATTAGCAAAAAAATATGTGTTAAAAAGGATAAATTCTTTTAAATCCTGTTTTCATGAAAGGGAAGAAAGCTATGGTTGAATATAAAAGCTGCCATGTGCCAATCATACTCTGGTCAGATGAGACCAAAGTTGCATTTTTTATTTCTGCATGCAACATGCTAAATCTAACTCTGCACATTAGGAGAGGCAAGACAAGGCAAGACGGGGTAAGCTTATTCCTATTGGACATTTCAGTGGCAATCAAAGTGCTGTACTTAGAAAAAAGAAAAAGAAAGGCACATTGCTGAGACATAGAGGCAACAAAGAAATGAAGACAATAAGAGGGACTTATTAAAATAAGATATAAGTTATATAAGTTAAAAAAAGTCAAATGATTTAGAAAAAAAAGATTAAATGATTTAAGAAAGAATGGAGTGAATGTTGGACAGGAAACTTAACTAATAATGTTTATATTACAGTTTAATTGACATGTTCACCTAAAGGCAAATATTTGCCAAAATAAGGTTCTTTTGCCAACAGCATAAAGTTATCAGTTACTTACTTCTTTACCAGACAGGATCCTTCTAAAGGTGATGCCATATTTATCCTTACAAATATGTGAGGCAACATGTGAGGGGTAGTCAGGGGGGTCCAGGGTTGCAGCTGGAGTGAAATTAAGCCGTCTCTTGTCACACATCTTGTTTTGGTATCACACTATGCTCAACAGCCGCCTTAGTGGTAAAATTCTGCTTACTGCTTCTTTTGTAAAACAGTAGCAAATAAAGGGCATGCTGTATTTAAGTCTACTGGGATAAAGTTATTCTGTTGGTTTGTAACTTTCTGTCATAAAAGCAATTTATGACCCAGTTTTTTTAACGGAGTAACTGGATCCTCTGAGATTGTGCCATGTTATCGAACTCAATTACATTAGCTGTAGGTGCTTTTAGGTGGGGATGACCTGATATGATTGATATGATTGGCGAAACCATCCAATAGTTTAAAGTTCTTCAGTTATGATCCCCTTAGATGTGTCTCTGCTTCCACACCTGGATTAAACGGTTAATATACCTCCTAAGCATTCAGTCAAGAGTCTTGCTAATGACCTGCTTTTTTGACTCAGATGGGTCGAAGCAGATGTGTCTAAAAGCTGCAGAACACTGGACCTTGAGGACCAGGTTGAGGAACCCTGCCGTACGTCTTTGATGGGATGGAGATCTTGAGATTTTTTAGGCAAGACCATTAAAATCTGCTCCTCAGAGTATAAATCCTATGTTATTTTGTAGAAGGATGGATTATCCTTTTGAATGAGGCCATGTTGACTAATTTGCAGTTCTACAAACCTGCCATTTAGTCCCCTTATCAAACTCAAATCCTTATACTTATTTCCTCCTTCCCAACTCACTGGCTTTAAAGCTAAACTATTAATTTTTTGCTTCATATATCCCATCCAGTAACAGCTGTTATTATGAGAAGATAACCAGCATACTGTGACCGTAAAGTTATGCCTTAGTGGTGAATGCTTTTTATTGATACCAAAGTGCTGTTAATTGGTCTGTTAGAGAAAAGGATATAGAAAATAACTCAGCTGAATCATTTGCTTGTTTGCTCTGCAGCACAAATCGCTGCATCAGGGAGTTAGAAAAGCAGCAGTTTCATTCGCGGCTGAGAGTTTAATTTAAATTTATGGGATAGTTCGTTAACTGTTTCTTGATTTTTACCTAACGGAGAACATTAAAGCTGATATTTACTGTGAGTGCACTCTGTACTTTTTTAGAGCTGAAGTTTCTCAGGATTTTGCTTTAATATATGAGGGTAATAACCGTTCTGGTAAGTTTCATCACTGTTTGCACGGACACCTGTAATTAGGATCTCCAATCATTGTCTGTGAATCAACTCTAAAAAGATGTATTTATTTCATCTAATGAGCTAAAAACTTTGTCCGGCTGAATGTGGAGTCATTAAAATGCACTTTTTAGTGGTGAAATGTAGCTACAAGGTAAGACAATGTATTTTACTTGAATTTCAGTTCGATTAAGAATAGAACTAGAAATGTTGTGTTTAACGAAGGACCTTTTCTGGTTCTGATCCTCGGATGTTTCTTCCTGTTCCTCTCAGTTGTGCTACACCCAATAGAATGTCTCTTTATAAACTTCTTCTTCCGTGACCGACTGCCTTGCAGAGACTTAACGCCGGGTCGTAAGCGACACGCACACTTTGGCAGACCCCGGTGAAATTCTTCAGAAATTTTTAATCTGTGTGAGGTGAGTGAAAATTAGGCAACCCTTTGAACATCCTCAATCCTTTTATTCTGTATTGTATTTTTGAATCCAGCTTTCATGTTAAAATTATAGAAATCCTTGATTCAGTTGCTTCAATTAAAGTAAAGGTCGTTTCTGAGAAGAAAAAGTCACAGCGGAAAAAAGTTCCACTAGTCAAAAAAAGTTGTTGAGTAGATGCAGGTGGCAGAAGTCTGGACTCCAGCTTCACTATAACATCTAGAAACAGAGGGTGTCATGCAACAACATTTTTGTGTATTTGGTATAAATTTGTCATTCCTTTTCTCCTATTTCCTTTCACAAATGTGACACGTCAGATTCAACAAACGTTATAAACTGCAGAAAATGATTGTAAATGATCCTCGTAAATTTCTTGCAGTTCACCTTTGCATACGAGAGCGGCATTTATGAGAAATTCAATGTAAGACTATGAATTCCCACACCACAAAATGGCCTAGAAGACGAAGAAGAAAAACTTTAAAGGTTCTCGGATCAAGGTTCTGCTCATTGACCGCTGTGCAGCATAATTAAAGCACCAGTAAAAAGCCAAGGAGTTGGGAATAAATACCAAGAGCGCTGTTGGAGAAGTAAAAATATCATAAAAAGAATAGAAATGTTATAAAAATCTGAAAACCTTCAATAAAAACTACTGATGGAGGCAAGAGTTTAATGTTTAATATAACTTTACCAACACAACACAACTGATAAATCTCTTTTTAACACACAGACACACCTGTACTGTACATCTCTAAAAGTCTGTCGTCCTTTCATCTGCTCTTCATCTCTCTCACAACACATGTTTAAAATGTTGACGGCAAAACTCTAGTTTAACAAAGTCAGACAGACCCAAACCCAAACATTCAGCCTTTAGTGTAATAACAAAGCCAAGGGGCTTTGACGAAATGAAATGAATGCAGGCCTTACCGTTAGAGGAGCATTGCTGAACTTTCCATCCATTTTTTGTTCCACATGTTATTTCAATAGCAGCTTGATCTCTGACTGTTCTTTCTTTTGACGAATAGACAACAAATCCTCCTGGATACTGAAGCGCCAGCTGCAAACGTAGAGACTGATACTTGTGTCATCAGCGAATAAAAATGTAATTTGGATTTTAAGACTTGCATGATATATAATGTTGCCCAATAAAATTGGAAATGTTGTCATTTATTTAAAAAGTAGGTTTGGATAACAGCTGATTCAACATGAAGTCTGAATCACTCATAAAATTTGTCATAAATTAGAGAAGATTAACAATAGGAGAAAAATGGTGAAGATGACATTTTCTCCTAAATCAACTTTACGAACAATTTAAGAATGAATTTGTGCTTACAAACGGTCCTTGCATGAAGCCCAGAGACTCTACAAATATAACATAAAACTAAAAAATGCAAAAGAATCTTTATTCTCTAAAGTCATTAGCAAAAACATTGATAGCCTTACGAGCAACAGTCCACGGTTTAACAAATCCTCCTGTGACTGTAGCATCTGAACTCCACTCTACCACGGCCTGCAATGAATATGTGAAGCGATGAAAACCAAAAAGATAAACAGCCTGTCAATCCTTATAAAGTCCAGTACGACGGTTGTCAAAAAATGTTTTTGAAATGCTTTCGCTGGCCAAGCGAATTTCAAGGCAAGCAAGCAAGCTGAAAAAGCTGGCAACATTTTCACTGGTTTTGCTTTGGTGTGAACGCACCTTTAGATCGCCTGGAAATCTGGGTTGGTCTTTCTTCTCTGACGCTGGACTTGTTCAAATCCTGCTTGAAGGACAGAAATATTTTGTGTCAGTGTGTAGCTTTACGTCAAAGACCAGAAAAGTCATATTTCAGGTTCCTTAAGGGTCCATCTTAGCCCCCCTCCTACCAAGTATCTGCAGTCTTGGTTTTTCTCAGATCCTAATAAACAGCAACATTTCTTCACTTTTCTTTAGCTGAATCAAAACAAAACCAAAGTAATGATTGTGGAAAAAGGGAAGACCCTCAGTCAATATGTGTTGAAATCATCAATAAAGCTTGAACTCAGGGTGTAGTGATGGACTCAGGCCTAAAGGCGGTAAAAAAGATGGACCTCAACTCCCTAAAGAACATCTCAGGGATTAAAGGAATAATGTCTCATCAGGAGCTTGAGAAACAAATTCCTGCGTTCATCTAAAATAGTAGTAATTGAATCTTGAACAGAATATTTTGCCCACCTGACTGAGACCAAGGGTTGAGTAATATAGTGTCTATGTGTTGAATGTTCTCACACCCCCTACTCAGATCAGCATTTGGATCTGAGAATATTTTGCAGCAATTTTATTTATTAAAATATCTTGTAAAAGTATTACATTCTAATTGGAAGACTTCACATTCAGTCCCTGCTTTCTGACAAGCAGAGGTGAGTGTATGTGCAGAAAGTAAACATAAACATGCTGAGGAGGTGGAGTTTGTGAAGCTGTTGTTTTAGTCTGAAGGTCTTTGGTTCAAACCCCAGCCTGGGGTCCTTTGCATGTTCTCCTTATACATGCGTTGGTTCTCTGTGGTTACTCCTGCCTTCTCCCAGACTCCCTACACAAGACTGTTAGGTTGATTTCTGTCTCCTAATTGTGTTTAGGTTTGAGTGTGTGTGCGTGGTTGTTTGTCCTGTGTGTCTGGTGGACTGGTGACCTGTCGTATGTAAATGAATTTGCCAAAATTCTAACAATAGCTACGTATACATGGACAGAAATACTCATATTTAAGGCCCGGTCAGGTCAAATCTTTCATGTAAACATGTTAGACTAAAGATTCTGATCCAATTCGGTCCAATCGGAAAGACATTTCACTCTGATCGAGAGAGGTGTTTTTTTTTCAATCTTCATTCCGGTTGTCATCCATGTACACACCTATTCCGAGCTTTGGAGTAAAATCTTGTGTGCCACATCAGCGAGACGTTTTTCTCTTTACTGACCTTCATCCGCCGGCCTCCTCCCTGGTGGAAGAACTAACTCTGAATGTAGCGTTCAGATGAACATGGATGGCATCCTGCCCTCTACCTCTGTAGCAAAGTAGCGTTAGCATGAGGTACCACTGAGCCCTTAGCTAAAATGCCAACCAAAAACAGAAGTATAAATACGATTAAGGTCCATAGTCGAAAAAAAAAAACACACATTAAGAGAGACGACAAACAAACCAAAGTGAAAGGAATGTGCAGCAGGTTAAAAAAAGAAGCTATCGGTGGGGATGAGCGGACAGGTATAAGTTTTTTTACAAAACAGGAAGCTCCCTCTTCTACTATTAAAGTGTTTCATGCTTAAATGATTTAACCTGATTAAAAGCTTGGTACATGTATACACACGTCTTGATTGGATCATTCGATTTAGTGTCCACATAAACAAGATTTATATCAGATCAGAGAAATTTTGCTCATGTAAACCGAGCTAATTTCTAATAGAAATAGATAATAAAAGTAACTGAATAAGGTTTTCATTACTTAGGTAAAAATTCATTGATTTATCCTTTCAGTTGTGCTTGTGAATTAGACACTCACCTCCCATTGGTTGATCTGTTTGAAAATTAAACCAGTTAGCTCGACTGGAACGATCTTAACCCACTATATCGATGGGTAAATAATATTAAAAAAAATGCCCTGATGGCACAGCAGTATAGGGACTAATTGGATTCATAGATTAATTATTGATTTCCATGGTTTTATTAGAGATTTACTCAGTTATTTAGATATCAAAAAATACTTGTATTTCTTTCCTATTTACATATGTAGGTCATGATTTATTTGCATTGATCAACTATTTATCATTTATTGAACTGATGTGTTTTTTTCCCTCCAGATGAACAGCATTTAATGGTGTAATATAGTGGGAAAGACTTAGGGTTAGTTTTAAACCCAAATAATAATAAAACAAGTACTTTCTGCCAAATGTATTAACAAAATAATTCAATTTTAATCACACTCTAGCAAATCCACAATATTTACTTTTCACTTCAGTATCTGCAGTTATGTTCTTGTAAGCTAATTTGAAATGTCTTATTTAGTTCATTACTAGCACTGAAGTCTTAGCAGTCTGGATGATGCTTAGTTGTTCTACAGGAATTCTAATATGTTTTTATGTTTTTTTTCATGATGGATGAATAAGAAAATTTAAGCAAGTGTTATGGTGAAAATCACTCTGGGATTTTTATTAAAATAGCTCAGATGAGATGGAGAGCATCAACATCGGACTGTAAGCGCCAACATAAAGAGATAGTAAACCCAAAGTGAATAGAGATGTAAACAAGTTTCCAAGGACTGACTTCTATTTATTTATCTCTTGCAGATGCTGGAAAAAAAAAAACTCTGGTGGTTGACCTTCAGAGTAGCAAAGCAGAGAAACATTTCTCACAGAGAGTCCATAAGTATAAAAATGAAGGCATAAAATACCAGAGGTCTGCAACTCCAGTCCTCGAGTGCCACTCTCCTGTACCATTTGGACGCATCTCTGCGTCTAAAGGTCGAACAACCTTCTTGGCATTTCAGAAAGATTTGCAAATACGTCGTAATTTTCCATAATTTTTCTGTAGATTCAGATTTGTCGGAGCAAGGATGCTTTGAAAAGTTGTTACTCAAAAAAAGTTTAATTCATTAGTTAGACTTTTAGTAAACATTTCCATTACAGTACATGTGCTCGTTTTTGAAACTTCTAAGTAGCTCTATTCAATTTTAATTTAATCAATTTAAATTAGATTTAATTTTCTTTTATTCATTTTAAACAAATGTCAAATTTATTTACTAGTATTTCTTCCTGAAAAATAGTCCAGAGTGACCAGAGTTCCTGGGTGACAGTCCTTATTATCCAGCAGTCACTCCGCTGATTTATCTCCTCACTGTTAATGAAGCTGAAGCCTGATTGCTGTGTAGCTAATAGCACTGTGTAATGGCCCTGAATAGACGAGCTGATTTATGAGAACGGAACAGGTCACACAGGGTTTTTATTGGATTAGCTGTTTCATTCGTTATTTTACTGTATTTAGATAGACCAGCCTGTGGTCTTTATCTTATCAAAACTTTTCCATGTTTTGTCTCATCAAAAACTGGATATTTTAATGTGTTTCTATCAGAATTTTAAGTGATGGAACGACTAAAATTAGAGCATAAATTTAAACTGGAAGGAAAAGGATGATAAAAATCAATTAAAATTGATCAGATACCCCTGAATAAATCTCAGTGCAGCCAACTGCTCATGTTACTAATCACATTACTAAACAGAGTCCACCTGTGTGTCATATGTTCTCAGCATGAACCCATTTATAGGACAAAGGCCTCACAGATTTGTTAGAGCTGAGGTTTACAAACATTAAAGCCTGTAAGACCAAAAATAGCAACTGAACATAACAATACATATTTATCTGTTTTTTAAAAGATTTTTAATGAGATTTTGTTATTTATTTCATAATTTAAAATCCTTGTATCTATTGTATGGGAAATGTAAGTGGTTAATTGTTCATTTTATCTATTTAATGGTACATTTATGTCTTTAATGATATATTTTGGCCTTACATATTACCCCAGGATCACATTACAATGATTGTGAAAATCATCTTGTGGGCGCGGGGGGGG
>JAUZNJ010058899.1:10140-28349 GCA_034780135.1 Jordanella pulchra
TTGTCCCCCCCCCCCCCCCCCCCCCCACTTGGAGTCTCACGAGCCACCAGGGGGCCCTGACCCCTCTTTGAGAACCCCTGTGTTATAGAGCAATGAACACTATGAAGACCAAGGAGCATAGAAAACCAGTCAGGAAGGAAGTTATGGAGAAAATGAACGAAGGATTAGGTTTAAACTAGTGGTGGGAAGCGATAAAAAATGTTGATCAACTTAATTACAGGGTCTAACTAATTAATAAAAATAATTTGCATTTAACCACTTCTACAGAAGGGTTAACTGTGACATTATACATTACATAACATCACCTGTAAACAGAAGTAAGGATTAATTTCTAATACTGACAGAACTATGACAGTTCAGCGCTGCATAAAGCATTGCCTTTAGGATCTTAAGCATTGCTAATCTGTAGCATTTAGTACAATTAAAATTTTCAGGCCACTTAAGCTACTTTTTCTTGTTAAACCAGTTAGAAAAATATTCCTTGTTCTTGGTCCTAGCTCCTTCCTAAATGCCAGTACTGTTAGTGCTTATTATTGAGGCAAATATAAAGGTTCCCGCTTGGGACTTCAGTAAGTATATATGAAAATGCAGTTAATTGCATGTTAATTTTATGAAAGTGTTAAAATATATCTAATCTATTATCTTAATTAGATATATCTAATATCTAATCAATTATTCGAGAGTAATGCGTTAAAGTCTGAGCCCTTGTTTAAACACATTAACAGAGCTTTGTTCATAATCTAAAAGAGGATGAACCAACTGTAGACCTACCAAGACACGAGTAGTCATCATTAATTGACAGGCTGGGCAAGGAGAACATTAATCAGAGGGAGCTCCAGAAATTCATGCCTCACATCTGAGAATATGTTTACAGAACCATTACTAGTCGTTAGATGTAAAGAAAAATAGACAAAGGGAAGTACACAGATCATAAAACAGGCTTAGATTGGAAGGCAACCGGACTTTGGGAAGTTTCGTCATTGTCGCACAAGAGCAGTCTGTAGTTGTAGCGCTGACGTATTTAAGCAGCATGGAGGTCCATCCTCCTAAGCACATTCTAAGTAACATGCAAATCAGTTCCTCTGGATTGCTGCAGTCTTTTGTTGTGCATGGCCAATGTGATGGACCATAGTCCATCACGAAACAAAAGGGAGGATTGCAGTTTCAGTTTCCAAGCATTTACAGTTCAGTCATGTAGCTAATTCCAAAAAATTACAAAAACGTCTTCTTTATGATTCAAAAAGCTCATCAGTCAAAGGCCAGATGATTTCAGGTGGTTGTGAGTTTTTTGATTTACTTTTGTATGTTAGTGTTTTCTTATTTTTATTGTTGTTTAAAGTGTTTATTTTTTTGTAATCTTTTCTGTATAGTTTTGTTCTTTGCAGAGTTTTCATTTTTACTCCCAAGAAATATTTTTTGGTTTGCCTCCAGTGTGTTATTAGTTTTGCTGTTTTGATCTTCCCGTATTAGTTCTTTTTTTCATGCTAGCATTCCGTGTTTTCCCTTGATGTTTTTAATCTATTTTCTGTAATTTATCTTAGTTCAATTTATTTCCTGTGGGGCCTCCGTCATATTTTTGTTTTGCTCTAATTCTGTTATGTTTTTCTTTGTTTTTTTTTCTTTCAAGGGTTATCAATCACACAATCAATCCGATTCAGGTGCTGCCTTTCTTGATTTTCGGTGGCACTACGGTAATTATCCTCCAACCTACGATCAGTCTTAAATGTCTTCATGTCATGATTCTATGAAACCCAGGTTGTCGAGATGAAGTAAAGCGTTTGCTAGCAGTCAGTCCATGCATTTGATTCATCCTCTTCTTCCTGTAGTAGATGAATTAGGAAATCTATTAGTGTCTTTCCTAAGTAGCAGATCAGGATAATCTTTGGATCAACTATGTTACTCTTTTCTATCATATCCAAAGCACTTAAACACAATGTGCTGCTAATTTCCAGTTATAAGTGGAAAGGATCATCTTTACCAGACTACATGAAAGCACCATAATAGTCTGTGAAAGGACCTAGAAATGGTTTTCAGAGCTGCTCTCAATCCAGTTTAATTAGAACACTATTGCTGTATAAAAGGTAAAAACTTTTTTTTCTTTCCCACACATGCCCTTACAATTGCTCAATATGTAAAATGAGCTTTTCTCTATTTACCTCAGTTGCCTCTATAGGCTTCATTAGTCAATTCATGAGTGATTCAGGTCAAATCCTCTGGGTGTGCGTGTGGATGTGGCACTTTGCGTACTCTTGGTCACCTACTTTTTGATTCTTTTCTGTAGCAGGGGAACAGAGAGGAAAGACTGTGGAGATGGTTCACAAAAGGCCAGCCTCATGTGCACTGTAAACCCCACAGACTCAACACAAAACTGAGAAATTAAACTTTTTTCTAGTTTGATGAAAAGTTCCAAGTTGGAATCTGACTGTGATGGAATAAGACAAGAGAAAACATTGCGGCAGCTTTTAACATGAACAGATCTCAGATATGCCCTCGGAATGGTTGTCCTTTTGCTAAAAAGATGAGATACTCTGTTCAGAATAACTTTAATATTTATAACTCAGATGACATTTCGCCTCTAAACAAAAGACCTACTGTAGGTAGAGGCAGACTTCACCTCATCTACCATACATGTGCACAACACTAGTGTCTTTTCAGGTCGTCCCCAGAGGGGGCAAACCTTTGCAAAGACTCTGCTATGCTCCTTTAAGCTTGAGCTGCACAAAGGGTTGAGCAAACATATTTATAGACACAACATTTAAAAAAAAACAAGAATCCATCTCCTTCTATTTTATGATCATGAATCACCTTCTGTTGGTCCATTACAGAAAAACCAAGAGAAACGCATTCAAGTTGGTAATTGTAACATGACAAACAATTGACAAGTTGAGAGTGAAAGCTTTTGCAAGGCATTGTACATCCAGATAAATATTAAAAACTGCAGACTACAATAGGACGGTAAAGCTGCATGTCTGCCAAAAATCCTTCTCTTCCCTGCTCTGCCTGGCAATAGATGGAAAAAATAATTATCTCCAAGCATCCAGATGTGCTCATTAATGAGTGATGTGCGGTAGACACAGTACAGAGATTCAGCCACTCAGGAAGCAAATAATTCACTGATTTTTAAATCTAAACATTGTTTCATAAGAAATGTCTAATCCATACCTTCAAAACTGCTCATGCTACAAAACATACCAAGCGACTGTTATCCAACAACCGACACCTCATGCTAACCATTCCTGATCTGAAATGATTTCTGCACTGGATATGCAAAAAAAGAAACAACTGTGCATTTCAAATACGTTTAGTTTTTTTCCCCTCTGACTGAAGATAATAGATGTTTGTGTGCAAACACAATGACGGCTGTAAGACATGAAATGTCAAAGCATGTAAACAGATTAGAGATAGGTAGGGGATAAATGGGATGGTTTTAGAAGGCCCCTGCGTGGCCAGTGCATTTCATGCAACTCAAAAAGACTTGCTGTGTTTTCAGCATAATAATGTAGTTAGTAAACACAAAAAGGTTTAACAAAAAGGTTTAACTGTTGCCCTCTGCTATGAGAGGGTCTGCCGCTTCTAACAAGAACAAAATAATTTTGAAGGATCATAATCGTACAGGTGATTATGATGGTGTTTTGAGTTGTACTTTCTTGCTTAAAAAACATGTTAAAACCACTTTATCTTCCCATGCATTAAAACAAATAATGATATATGTTCATATATTCAAATTTAGTTAAAAATATAACCATTTAATGAATAAGAATAAACATGTTTTAATACTTATAAATATTAATTTGTATATTTATTCTTCTCTTAATATTGTTTTACTTTCAGTTGCATTCAAAAGAATCTGGATCTTACAGTGTAAATAGGTTTCATTAGGAAACATTGGATAGATTGGAATTAAAACAAGTTTCTTTTCATTCTTTTTTTAATTTTGGGGTCTCTAAATGTTTCTGAAATGGGGTGTTTATTTTTTGTATTGTGTCTCTCTTGTCTCTCCACACTTAAAGATGATGTGACAGAAAAAAACGATTTAGAAACAGGCCTCCTCGCACCAATCTTTATCTGTTTACAAACTGAATTTCTCAGTGGGGGTAAATTGATTAGCAGTAATTAGGCTTCCTGTCAGGCTGGTAAACCCTGGACAGCTGCAGCTTGGCTGATTTCATTTGGTTTCTCTCCAGTTAGTTGTTTTTGTTTCTTTCTTCAGTCCGATCTCTGTGAGACCACACCCATGTAATCGTTGGTTACCAGGAAACATGGGTTTCTCAGCCCCTTTGTTGACAGTGTACACACAGCTTATCAGCAATTAAAACCTCTAAGTTGTTCATGTTCAAAGTTAAAGTCCACTAAGACCTACCCATTAACATAAGGTAGTTGCAGAATAAATTGTTAAAATGGCCAGATATGTGAATTTTATTAAAAATTTGCTTATATTCAGCCTCTCCTGTTTCACAAAGCTTTGAAATGTATAATCCTGGTCAAGACAAAGTAGGACAAAAGGTAAGGGAACAAATACATGGCTTAGCATTTTGTTTTGAAAATTTGGAAAGTTTTTTTTTTTTTCCACTTCCTCATCATAAATAAACTGCAATAAAACCTATGCACTCAATCTATCAGCACTCTGACGTAATTGGATGAGAATTACCAACTGGCTGTGATCCTTGCAGAGGTTCGCTGGCCAGTTGCGGTCCCGGATCCCACAGTTGGAATAAAATAAATCTTGGGGAAGTTGTATTTTCACTGCCTTTGGTAGCTTCCTCCTCTTATTTCCCTGCCTATATGAATGTCCCTCCGTCTTCTTCTCTACCCCTTTCCCTCTCCTGTACCCCTGTACTACATGTTTTTTTTGTAAATAAAATACTACATTAGCACATAATTCACCATATGCTAAATATGCTAAATATTACATTAGCACATAAAATGCATGTTCATAAATTTTGCAATATTGACATATCTTAGCCAGCAGTTACTGAAATCCAAATAGTCATTTGTGGTAGGAATATCACAAACACAATAATGGCATGGCAGTGTAGTCACAATGCATTCTGCAGCCTCAGTCATATGCATTGTGGAAAGGCTCAGAGGGTATTCTTGAGCAAGAAACTTTAATTTTCAGAAGCTTAATCTAAACCTGATGCAACCACTGCTTAAAAACCATTAGTGTAATAATTTACTATGCAGTAGTTTACTGTATTAGCAATTTAAAGCAATTACCACTGTCATTTGTCATTTAATACATTTGCACACAGCTGTTCTGACAAAAACATTATCATGGTTTAATTCCCACTCTGTTTAATACAGTCATTTCTGACTAAACTATCGCCAGACGCCTAATAAGCAAAGCATCCTTAATGCATGATTTATCTTCAACTTAAGACCCCTTTCTTTTGAATCATGTAAATTGTTGCTGCTGTCATTTTTAGGTTTGAAAATAATAAAACCCTGACAATGTGTGTCTGACAGACTGTGACAGTGATCCCAACTCGCCAAGCGGTAACTGAACTAAAGGGATTTTTTTCCCTCAAACAAAGAGACAGGTCTCCCTACTGATGGTGCGTCTATGAATGACAGCCTGGATGTTTGCATACCGGCATACAGGTTTTTTCAATCAAGATTCCTTTACAAAAAATAGAAATAACTGCTTCTTTGCTCACACCCCAGAGGTGTTTAATGGAGGGATTTCTGTTTGCATTAGCAAGTGGAATTTTATTATAAACGTTTTTTTTTTAAGTTATATATGTGGGGACTGATGATGAGTGTGTGTTAGTGTCCGTCCGTCCGTCCGTCTGTATATAATTTCAGTAAATGATTTTGCACAGACATCCGTGTATATTTTCACTATTGGGAGCATTTTTCTAACTTCTTTAATATTCTTCTTTTTTTCTTTTTGCTTTCCAAGGTCATTGAGTACATAAAGAACTTACCACAAGCTAACCTACAACAAGCATTAATCAGAAGTAAATCAGGCTGTTTATTTCTGAATTACAACTCTGAGATACTTAAGTTAGTCATGCTTAAAATCCTGCATCCCAGGTTTCAGCCTTTCAATTACAGGCTCGCACCAGAAATTGACAAAATGTCAGCTAAGTTTTGAAATAAAATTTTACATATTTAATGTTTTGTTACACATTTAAACACAAACTCAACCTCAGTCACAGTGTTTTCGATAGCGGAAACTGTATGACAGTGTTTAGCTAAAGCATGTTATATTCAATTTCCGATAGGCCTCCCCCCTGGAAGTTCAAACACAAATCGTGTCTGTTTTTTCAGGCAATATCTTTACTGTCTGGCTTATATTAATCTTTCTTTATTAATGTGGTTTTCTGGTCCTTGTGTCTTCTGTTCCCCTCTTGCTCTCATTAGACGTAAGCCTCTTGGTAAGCTCTCTGGACTTGCAAAACGCAATAAAGATGTAGCTGTGATTTTGTTACAGACATACTGTATTTATATATGGAATACACCACAGACAGACTGAAAATAATGTTATTAAAGGGACTTTCAGGTCACCAGTCCCTCCAGGATAAATCCCACTGATTTATTTCAAGTAAAGATCTGTACTTTGTCTGTCAGCTCATGGGTTGAGAGCATGCCATAATGTCATGCTATTTAGCTTTCCAAAATGGCTGAGCTGATTGGTTACCCAAACACACATCTTGATATGTTTTCTCTGCGGAGGAGAAATCTATAGACATATATGTTACTCATAGGGTTGATCATACCTGCTTTACATACGGTCGATTTCAGGCATTACTTTGTGAAATAAGCAAACACTTGAAATCATTACTTTAGAATGACCCTTTAAATCGCCCCTAAAATCAAAATTCTCCCTTTGAGAATGAATTGCCTTCTGCTGCTACTAAAAGTGCATCTGCTTGCTTATCATACTGTTTTGATCCAAGCTGCTTTTATAGAAACACCTGGATCATATCAAACCGTGTAATAATAATAAATATGATTATACCAATAGTGTGGATGTGAATCTGGTTTAATGAGTACTTAGACAGCCTCTTATAAAAGTCTCTATAGGCCCTGCTGTTTAATGAGTCAAGCTTGGCCTTTGCCAATTTATGGGTATTCAAACTTGTATCAATACCAAGACCTTGTATTCTAATTATAATATTGGAACACTGACAAATCTTTTACTTTAAGAAATAAGAAAATGAGAGCATTGGCGTTTCTGGCTTTTTCACACAGATGCTTATCAATTGTTAATGTATCACAATGCTGCCAGTGTGTTTGTTTTCTTTTTATGTGGGTCTGTTTGGAGGTTGCTGCATATAGAAGCATTTCATGTCTTAGATCTGGGTTTTAAAGGTTATGAATTGGGTCAGGTCTCTGTATGAGAAATTAGAGATATGAGGAGATCAAGTTTGTGAAATAATCTGTTTTTGTTTACACATATAATTTTTGTTTTCCAAAACCAGGAATAAACAAGTGTTTTTTACTCTAAAGCAAAATAAATAAGAATGGTCCATATAAACAAAAAATTTTAATTCTCGCAATCAAATCAGGTTGTTTGTTTGAATTCTACATACAAGGTATGGTAACAAATAATCTATTTACGATTAATTGTCAACTAGCTTTAGTTCCGTGTAATTAACTGAATGTTTGTTTTCAGTGCTGTAGTGTAGCGTTCATAGACAGTGCCGCTTTTCATCCGTAAATGTAGCAAAACTATGAGTTGTAAAAGAAGTGAACATGCCAGAATAGAAACGTGAAACAATCCAAATGGAATCCCTTGTTGGATGATTTAACACTGTTTAATGGGAATAAGGATGCAGAATTCGCTTTATTTGGTTTTGTACGGTATGTAGATATAAACTCTCGACAAGCTCCCCAAATTATCACCTAATAAGTCCATTCAGTCTGGCTGCATGGTGGAGCAGCATCAAGTTCTTAACGAAAAAGGCCTGATGACAATGCCCATTATAACACTAACATTTATAAAATTATAGAAAACAACTTGATGCCAGCAAGGAGGACACATGAAGAGCAACCGTAACCACCCCTATCGAAGCATGGTTACCAGCAGAAAGTGTGACTCACACCAGTTGTAATCCCAAAAACAGAAAGATATTATGCAGGGCTGCCTTTTCCCCAAAACCTTAGAGTAAGATTTTGAAAGATGTTGGACAGGCACTCAGCGCGGTGCCCTCATAGGGTTAAGTTGCAAGGCAATTAGGACAGACAGTTATAGGATGTAGGTTTTCAGAGAATTTAACAGAAATAGAGAAGCTTATTGTGTAGCACAGTAAATATTAATGAATAACAATAAGTTATCTGCGGTTATGTAGGACATTTTCCACACAACATACATTGTTTTCTATATTCTGGGGATTTTCTGTGGATTTTAAAATAAAATAAATGGCCCCTATTGAAAGACTTACAATTTAAAAATATTATAAAGAAATAATTTCTAATTTCTGTTTATTAATTATTTATCCATGCAGTTTAACTGAAGAAATAATGGGGCATGAATGGAGTTATTTTGGATCAGTGGCACTAATGCAGGAACTAGTGATAGTCCAATCCCCTGCAAACCATACTGTATAAATAAATATAAATGTTTTTCCCTAATAGTTGTCAGCCCTGGATAACACAGTTGGCGTCTACTTTATTGAATCAAAGTGGCAGGTAAAGTTTAACTGTATATATATGTAACGGGTACCAGATAAACAGATGAAAGTCTTGTTAAAAAATGTTTCTTGGTTGTTCTGTGATGAGTGATTTTGGCGCCCCCTACTGGTTGTCTTATATATGTACGAAGGTTAACCAAACATTCCACACATTGTTTTGCGCTCTGCTGTGGTAAACCATCCAATCTGTTTCTCTTCTGAATAGTATAAGTAGTTGTGTTTAAAGATTAACTTGCAGTTTTGTTACAGCACACAGTAACTGGTGGACCAGTAAGGAGGCTAAGTGCGCTGTTTGTATGTTGTTAATAACTCATTGCAGGTAATTATGTTACATTAAATGTCAGTAACTAATTTTAAGTAATTCTATTGTCAGCTATATTTGCCATTATGTCAGTTTGTTTGTTAGCCGTTTCTATGACAACATGATGTGGCCAGCTTTTTTTTGTTTTGTGAATCACCAGAGGATGCTGTATTTATTTTACTAATTTATTTCATTTATAAAAGAAATACCAAATTGTGTTAAATTCATTTTAAAGATGTGATATCAAAACCACTATACGATCACATTTCTGAAAAAATATCTTGTCAAACCTCACTTTAATAAGTATTTGTAAATGACACAGTCTGTTTTGTGCTCTGCTGTGTAAAGAAAGTAACTGGTGGACCAGTAACGAAGCTAACTGCGCAGTTTGCATGTTGTTAACTACTCATTACAATAATATAAAATTCAAGCAACTGTCCTCCGCATGTGCATGATGGGACCAGTATATAGGAAGCTGTCACATCAATGCGACATACAATGTCTTAAAATGTTAGTTTGACATAAGTTTATGAATATTAACAGTGTTTTACACGTTTTATTCTATTCGTCAAATATTTCTAAGTTTAATACTGTGTTTGAGAAAATTGTGTGATCTGTAAATGTTTTGTCTTGGCTTTAGAAATCAACTTCAAGTTATTTTTATTTGCAACAATGATGGAACAAAATTCCTGCCATATTGATGGGAAATGAAAAGGACTTTTTAAACTTGTGTAATCCATGTTTAAGTTTCTATATAAATCTAGTAAATATATAAAAAACGGTGAGTAAAGCAGTTAACCCTTAAATTAAACGCTTGCATTCCGATTCTTTTAGCCTCAACTTGATGTTCAGTAATTAGGAAAACTGTACAAACAAGCGTGCATCCCTCATCAGGCGTGCTTGTAGTGTTACTTTGAAACTGCAGCAGCCATGTTTGATGGCAAGTGGCTCTGGCAGCCACGTTGTACTCGTGAGTACCCCCTTTTGTCCACATGTGCATTGTTGGAAATGCTTGCTCTTCTGACTGTCAGGGCTGTCCATTCAAATCATATGACATCATGTCGAAATGCACCAATGCAATTCACAGGATTCTCACAAACACAACCTCAAACACAGTTTAATTTTATTAACAAACTCAACGTGACACATTTTAGGATCCGTGATTTGGACGCTCATCTCCTTTTAAATCAGTTTGCTCAGGCGTTTTACATACGTAGGAAGGAAAAGCAACAAAGGTGAGCTTCCCATCCATATAATCAAATAGGAATCATAAAGACTCTTTAAGAAAAAGGCAAACTTAGCTTGAGAAAAATTACCCAGCACTGAAAAGATTCATTTTGTGGGTTGAAATTGCTTTGAGGACTATTCCTCTACTCTTGTGTTCCAGCTCTCCCATATTAACGGCTAAATTCAAATACCTTCTAGGAGGAGTCTAGAATGAGGTTACAGTTTTGCTGAGAGCCTCTTAGCACCATTTGGCCATCTGATTATCACAAAGCTGTTGACAGAGAAATGCTGGAGGAGGAAATGGCCTCCTTGCTGAGGAAGGGACCAATAATGGCAATCCTCTAATCAGAGACTTTTCTAAAATTTTTGGATCTTTGCAATTTTTTCATAGCCTTAACCATCTCAAAAAAGCTAATTCAGTGTCACGATTGGTTCTTTGCTTTTTGGTAGGTGCTTGAAAAAACTAAGATACTTTTTTGTAATTTTTTAAACGTGCATTTGATGATTAAAACTTACATGCAATAGATTTAGCAGTTGTGGCGAGAAATACCAGACAACTTTCCAAGCAATGCAAAACCCTCAGATAGACAGACTTGCAAGTGCTGCATTGAAATGTTCATTGCTCGATTTTTTTGGTGGAGGGTGATGTGAGACCCAGAGACAGACGGTGAGGCAGACAGTCTGAGACCAGCTGGTAATGATCACACAGACAAGGAGCAGTTATTCAGTCAGGTTGTCAGCACCATGTTCCCGTCTCTGTCCTCAGAGATCATCCGTCTCATCTTACAGAGACGTGTGAAAAACTCAATCAAAGCCCCAGGCCCCCAGCTGGACCGGGTCATGGTAATTAAACTGCAAAACTCAGCCTCACAAGAAGGCTGCTTTTCTCTGGGTTGCTTCCTTTTTCTAACCTGTGTCGGACTTTTCTTTTCTATTCTATTATCCTCCTCTGTCTTTCATGAAGCTGGTAAAATTTCATGACAATCAGATTTATAAATCCTGCGTTTAGACAAGTATGAGTTACATATTATTGAATTCACGTGTTGCTGGTCTCACTGGCTGCGGGTTCATAGTCAGTGTTTGGGTTGGTCCAAACCGGTTAACTCAGTTTTCTTTCATCTCATAGGTACCATGTGCTGTTCAGAGACCTTTTTACAAAGAGTCTCAGTTTCTTGATTATATGCTAACAGGCAGTTAGCATGTAAAAGTTTTATTTTGCTTTGAAATTGAGCCAGAGCTGATGTTTTAGATCAGGGGTGCTAAAGTCCAGTCCTCAAGAGCTACCATCCTGTAACTTTTCTCACATCTCTTGTCTAACAAACCTGAATCTAAAGGCTCAGTCCCCTCATTTAGTTCGGCAGAGGTTTAGTAACGAGCCAATCATTCAATTCAGGTGTGTTAAAAATGGCCTGCATGAAAAAGTTGCAGGATAGTAGCTCTTGAGGACTGGACTTGAGCATCCCTGTTTTAGATGAAGCTGTAACAACTAGTTCAACTCTGGTCTACTACGTCAGAAGATAGATTTAGGTCAGGAACCAATCTCCTGTTGAGGTACTGGTCTGTTTTATTCACAAAGAGGAGAAACCAGACAACCACAGGGACGCTAACAGCCAGCTGGCATTTCAAGGTACTCTCACACTGGATGAGGTTATAGTTCATTATAAAATAAAAGCTAAAATATAGACCATTATCGCTTATTGGCAAAATTGTCTAAGACATATTAAAAGCAGACCTAAAGCAGACTTTGCATATCAAAGATCCTTGATTTGGTAGCATGGCAGTAGAGTATCCATTACATATAAATTTATGTTTATCAGCAGTGCTTGGTTTAAAACAAAATAAAGCACAAATATTACACCGATCCATTAATTGCTCAGCCTGAGATATTGTGGGAACCATTGTTTCTTGAAAACTTGGGTTTTTGCAGCAGGATTATCACTGGCTGTTCATGGTGATAAAACTGGAGTGTTGATGATGGACAGCGGTGATTTATTATCTCCTTAACGCCAATGGAGGCATTATAAATTTACTCCAGTTGTGCTACATTTTAATGGGTTGTAAAGGTTGTGAAAAGAATAGTGCAGTCTTAAATCAGAAGACTGGAGGAATCATTTGTAAGGAGACAGTTACTGTTGGCGTTTGTAGGTTTGCAAAATAACCCACAATTTAAACTTCTATCTGCTGGGTTTTTGGTGCCGGGGTTTTTTATCCCCCCGGCACTGAGGTTTGGTTATCACTAATTTGAAACAAGAACAGAAATTAAATAAATCTCCAATTTTTGCCCCCAGACGTCATCTGAGTGAATCCTGTTATTTTGGGACCTAATGCTGACACATCATCATTCCCTTCCTCCTGATAGAGGTTTTTCCATATTTATAGCTATCCACTCCTATTCTAATACGAATTGGAGAATCTCAGGGCTTCTCTGATTCGGAGGTTTGCTTTTCTGTGGCCTTAAATTTTTAGACGGGAACACTTTTTTTTTCTTTTGCTTTACTTTTCTCCTTTTTATTGACACCCACCAAGTTTTGGAGATCTGCTCGCCCAGAGTTCTAGCTGTCATGATATGGCCTGTGTTGACACTGAGGACTAAATATTAACATGCCGCCTATTCCAACATCCAACAGATGCCATGGTAAGGCTGCCAATGGTCATAATGTTCCCGTCTGGTTTAGGGACGAGTCGGGATCCTGGAGAAAAAAATCTGGCGACTCCTGCTTTAAATAGAAGGGCCTCTCCTTGTTGATCGTTTGCCAGATGTATATGATATATATATATTAGTTATGATTCATTCTGCATTATCCTCATTGCATCGCATTTTGCTCAATGCGAGCAGAGGGCCTAATTCGATTCCATAAAGCAAGCCGGTTTACCACAGATGATCATCAGCTTCAGTTATTTTTAAATAATAATTTGTGTGTTTGCATGTAGGAAGGAAAAAAAAAAAACGGTTAAATGAACTGTGGATTGGCTCGACAAATTTTAATAGGCAGCAGGATGAGTCACTCTTACCTCTGTGTCTGTGGCTACCACTGTTATTAAGCGTCATAGGAGCTCTATTTATGTCTCTGATAAAAGCTGAACCACAGCATCTGGATTCATGTTTGATGACCTGTGCAGGACATTTCTCTATCCACAGATTCAGATGGTCATGGGGGAATTAGATTTCTGATAAACACTAGTGTTTTACAGTAATTAAAGATTCAACAGATCTGATCTTTCAACCTTTATAGACTACTTTTGCCAAGTGTCTTTAGCTATAGTCACACTAACCTCTTAACCCATGTAGAAAATGTCTTTATGTCTTTAAAGTTTTTGGATTAAAATAATTATTTGAAAAACTTCCAAATATGAAAGAGGATCTTAAATTATAATGATCCTATTATACATTTAAATCAACATGACTAATTAACAGTTTTGTTCAGTAGCATGATTTCACTTCTTTCTCATAAAAAGAGTTTCTCTTGCAGTTATGATGTGATAATAATTTAGATACAACAGGAAGCCATTTTTGTTTTCTGGCTTGCATGTTTCCCAACTGGTTGATCAGTCTTCTAAGGACTCCTGTCCCAATGCTGCCAGCTGCTAGTATAGCTGACATCTGAAACTAAGATGCAAGGAGAAAAAAAAAACAGAATCTACAGAAGTCCTTACCCTGCAAACTGAAAACTAATGGATTTGCTAAATTTGGTCGGAAAAAATCTAAATTGAACTAGAACCAAGAACCCTCAGACTCTGGAAGGCCTTAACTTAGAATTAAATCTGTTGTTTGACGTGCTTCCTTTGGCCACAAACTGTTGGGACTGTAGTAGCTTTCTTCTCCTGTTCCTCTGCTGGTGTTACCATCTGACTGAGAGCATTTGTTTCTGGTGATTTTGAATTCCTCTTAAATGCATTATCAATGTAATGAAGACAAATGTTGGCCGCTGAGACAGTTTCTTTTCATACTTTTGAAATAACAATAAATGTTTGACACATTTTTTTTTTTTCAGCCTAGAAAATATTTTTAAAATTGTTGTGCAGTGAATTAAAATTACTGCATAACAGTTCTGGAGAGGAGGAAAATATGTTATCTACTTAAATACCTTTTGGATAGTCACTGTTTTGTGGTTCTATGAACATCCAACTTGCTGTTTGTTAGGGCAACAGATGAAAGTATGAATGGATCTCAAATCATAGGTAAAGTAAATTAATCGCATAAATGTGCAGTTAACTCGACACAAACATAAACACACACACACATGAAAAAAAACCCAAAATGTCTAAACAAAGCT
Source organism: Jordanella pulchra (assembly GCA_034780135.1). Lineage (NCBI taxonomy): Eukaryota > Metazoa > Chordata > Actinopteri > Cyprinodontiformes > Cyprinodontidae > Jordanella > Jordanella pulchra. Next base: position 24,582 of record JAUZNJ010058899.1, read on the forward strand.
TATTCAACTCCAACCAACATATTTCAGGTAAAAAGCTTTGACTAAACTAGTGAAACTAAACTAAGCTACTATGTACACAAAGAAGAAGAAAAGAAAATGGTTAAAAACCATAATAAATTAATTGATTCAGTTCGGCTTGGATTTTATCTTTGAGAAACAAAGTTTATCTTAAAGAGTTTTGAATGAGGTAAAATTAGCTTTTAATCTATTTGGAACAATTGGAATTTGTTTATACTAATTCACCAATGCAAATCAGAGGAGGTATATAAAACATTATTTGGTAAAATACTTAATTGATTTGCCGTAATCAGAAATCCAAAATGTTTAGAAAATGGATTGCTCTGTGATTTTTTCTGAGGTTAAGGTAAGAACCACTTATCTTCCTTTTAGCTAGGTGATCTCAAACATCGCAGCGTATGATGCACTTACCATTAGCTCCCTTTTAGCTTGTTTTACACAACAATAAACATAAAATGGTGATCAGTAGTCATCAAAAACCCACATTTTTTTAGCTGGAAACAATTTCCCTAACTTTGCCAGACCTCTAACCACTATTAATTGTTGGTTTGGAAGGATGAGGCATCTCCAAAGTTCAGGAAACCTTATACCAGGCTACTGCTAGATGGCTTTGTGTTTGGATAGCCTAACCAGGACTCCTAGGTCATCTCATAAATCCAAGGCTGGAACTTCTTAGTAACATAACATAATGTAGATTTCATATTTTGAAAAAAAATCCCCTTTTCTCCCCTAAAGAAGTAAAATCAAATTAATCTTTTTTTTTGTTTGGTCTTTTAATTTATTCAAGTCACAATAAAATAGCCTGTAATTCAATTATATTACAACAAATTCTTGATTTTGGTTGCAGCCCTGTCATGTTCTTCTTGTAATCACTAACGGAAATATAGTAATCTTTGCCTGACAATGAATACATTTTTTCAGTTAGATGGATACATTCAAGGGTTAGGGTGTTTGGGACTGATTTATTCAAATTATTTATCTGAATACATTTATACAGCTAGTGATGTATAGTATGTATGTATGTACAGCTGGTTATGTTTGGATGTTTTGGACTTCCGACAACAACAAGCTTATAGAGAATCTGCTGTTTTTGAAAAACCCAGAGTAATCTGTCCCTGTGTGATCTTTTGACAACTAATAACACCACCTTCCATATTTCTTGTGACAGTCTGTGTCTCTGACATTGATGTGCTGTGGACATGATAAAAAGGGATATTAAAGTCATGGATTATTCTCCAGCCCATGCTTGCATTGTGTCTAAATCACCCTTTAATGGACAAATGTGACCAAGGAAAGACCAGACAAAAACATACAGTACATACCATGTCTGTATATCTTTAATAGTCACTGCATTCATTTTTCTAATATTTAGATATAAAAAAGCTTATGACTAATCCCAAAGTAAACTCAATTCACACCAAATATTATCCCTAACCCCAAAACAGCACATTTTCTTCTGGGCCCCAGGCTTTGGGCCCCATAAGGAGCAGTGGGTTCCCTCAACACAATGTATTTTGGAAAAAAATGGACCTTACTCTGTAACAAAGCTAGACCACACAGACCTGAGGCCCTACCACATAACAAACTCAATGTAGTTGGATTACTTCAAGCTTATCCAGTTTTACCAGTCCTTAACAATGCCTATTACGATCAGTGGGACCACAAAGCTGGTTATCAACCCGCTAACTCAAACCAACTTGAACTGATAATAAATCTGTGAGTGTGCATGTATAAAGGGGCGAGTTCAAGGTAGCAGGCCAATCACAATCATGAGCACAGAAGGAGGAGCACAGTACTTCTCCTGTGGGGAACGAAAACACATCTTATAGAAATACAAAACGAAAAAAAAAAAGTCTAAATGAAGATTCAAACCTGGCAGCAGAATAAAAGAGACACGATTGCTGACTGCATAAATGCGCAGGTTACACATTGTCATTCAACATTACCATGTATCCCAATCACTGCACTGCACAATAATTGCATTGGAGTGAAGAGGAGTTGTGAGAAGAGAAAAAAAAACACATAAGTATGATTTTATCTGGTTAGTTGGACTTTTTTAATTCAATAATGTTTGGGCTGCAGTGAAGCTGAAAGTTGATGCCATGATTGCTTCATATTAGTACAAGACGTGGTTCATCTGTCTGAGCAAAATCATCCTGATTTTTGAGCTGTGTCGGAATGCTTTTCAGAGTACCATCAATCCCCCGTCGGTGCAGCCAGCGTTAGTGTAACATTTACCCTTCTTATTTATTATATATATATATATATTTATATTTATATATATAGGCCAACTTTTGTTTGAATGAATATATTAACTGCATCAGGACTCTGGAGGCTTGATGGACAACTCAACAGACTGTATTTTTCCCCCAAAAAACATGAACCTGACACTAGGATTCTGATAAATCCTGAAAGCTAGCCTGCACCAGAACAAGTTTGCCTTTAAGAGTATGTTACTCTGGTGACAGAGTATGTTACTCTGGTGACAGAGTATGTTACTCTGGTGACCTGGCGTCAGTGTTACTTTATCTTAAATAATTGGCAGAAACAAATGGATTTAATAAAGAAATACTAGAAAAAGGCAAAAAAGATGATTATACGGTAGTCGCATAGATGTCATCGTAATGCTCCAAGACACGACAGGAAACTGTTACTTCCTAAGTTGCTTAGAATAGAACAGAATAGAATAGAATATCAAATTGAATTTCAATTTAATTTCCATTCATTTTATTTATATAGTGCCAATTCACAACATGTAATCTCAAGGCACTTTACTGAGACAAAACAGTCAGATTGGTTAAAAGTTTCTGTCAAGGAATACCAGTTGATTTTGTTGAGTTACTGACTTGCAAGACATGCTCCTCCTGGATGAGCTTGCAGCAATGATTTTTGCTTGAATTTTGTTGTTGACTCTTTAGCAATTCCTCACACAGAGCATGCATGCAGTAACAGTGGAGAGGAAAAACTCCCCTGTAACAGGAAGAAACCTCCAACCCCATGACAGAGGATGAATAAGAACACATTAAGTTAATCTCAGTAAAAGAAACAAGACTACACTGAAAAATGGTAGAAATTCAGAGAAATTCAGGTGAACTGACAATAAAGTAAAAGGCAACACAGTAAACACAGTAAATTATCAAAATTAAAAGAGAAGAAAAGGAGATACAGTTAGTGGAAATGTACAACAGAAAAGAAAAATACTGTACAGTTATCACACAGAGCATTCTTAGATTTGAAGAAACATAAAGTTAATGGGATGATTTGAAAGATAAACAGAATGTTCATGTATATTTGTGCCTTAAAAACAATGGATTGTTTATAAATATAAGATCGTTGTGTGGCAAAGTGGCAACACGTCTGAATAAGCTGAACAATTGTTTTATCTGATCATCTTTGAAGCCACAGTTGTTTGAAAACGTATCCAGAAATTGTCGCTAATTTGTGTTAAATTGAAAATCTACCTATAAATGAACCTAATTCTTTACCGTAGTTTTTCCCCATTTTCAGGTTGCAACAAATCAACTTTATATTAGCACTGAGGAACTACCAGCTCTAGGTAGTAATAAGTGTCAAAGTCACGATCAGCAACCAGAAGCAGATATGGAACCAGAAGCAGGACTGGAAAAAATTTTATTATTTTTACCTTACTTTTCTTCATCTCCAAGTTGAGCTAGGGCAAAATGCCCCCGTCCGACCCCAAGGACATAAACAGCATTCTACAACGACTTCAGTTTTTAGAAACAAAGATTC
>JAUZNJ010058910.1:0-28347 GCA_034780135.1 Jordanella pulchra
TTTTTTTTTTGTTTTTTGAGAACGGGCTCTGTTAGATGTCTATTATCCTGTTTGCAAAACTTAAAGGTGAAATCACTTGTATTTGAATCAAAATTCGGATTTTTGTATATTTTTTAAAGAGCCACAGATGTATGTGAATTTTACACTTAACATCAAATAAATTTTTCCTAGTCTTATTAGATCCATTCCTTAAACAGTTTTTTTAGTAAATAGGCTGATGTTTTTATTTCTTTCTTGAACATATTTCATAAGATTGACAGTTTTTGAAATAACAACATTGTTTTTTCTTAAGGTAAAGTCTATTCAAACCTTTAGGTTTTTGAATACATATTAATAATATTCCTGTGTGCACCTTTATTCTTTTATTTACCTATCTGCTTTCCTGCTGACCTGAATATTCTCACTGTGGGACCATGAAGGATGTCTCTATTTTATTTGAATTTTGAACCTATGAACCCTTGTGTTTATATTTTTTTCTCAGTTGCATCAGTAGTATTTTATTGGTACCCCAAATATCTAAGTATCATTTGATGTTACAACACTCTAAGCCAGCATCTTGCTCCTGGCTCCTTTGTTGTCACTAATTGTAAGATTTTGCCTTCTGGCTCACATTCCCAGGAGCTCTGCTCTGATTGTGTCTCGCATCATTAACAGTGTTTTTTTTTTTTCTAATTTTCTAGATATTAGTTGCCAAAATTAGGACCTGTCACAGATAAAATTCTGATTCTTCTTTCACAGGACATGCAACATATTTTGAATTTTGTCAAAACACACCAGTGGAACGATTAGCAGCCTGTGAGCTTGTGATGAGGAGGCGGGGCAGGGATGGGGGGAGCAGAGTGATTTAATCTGCTAATTTTTCTCAGGTCTTTTGGCTTTTGACAAGCAAGTGTAATGGTCCTTCAAGTAATGGAATCAGCCACTCAAGCAACGCATGCATGCACACACAAGCACACAATCTAGCTCACACTTTCACCAACTAAAAGCATGGCTTTTTGCATATGAATGACATCACTGTAAAGATTTCTGGGGAGTTTTTTTTTTTTTTTTTGGTGGTTGGGGAGGACTGAGGGGGACGTGGAGGAGAGCATCTCTGTGAAAGAGAAAACATTAGTCAAATCACTTCCCGCTTCAGTCACCCTCCTCAGCCAAACTACTTGACATTCCACAACAGAGCTCTCTTTCACCCAAGAAAAGCATCCTCGGTGATCCGGACGTTCAACTCATCAGGGCTAAGCGGGAAGTTTTACTAACCTCTCCTGTTCAAGCATTTCTCCTTCATTATCTGAATACATAAGATCCAAGAAGGGGCCTCGGGCTTATAGAGAACATAAAGCTCTGGGTTTTCAGATGGAGTTATACATTTGTCCAAATCTAAAGTAAATAATGTTTGAGATCTGTTATACTTTGGGTGTTGTTACTTGATTCTTGTCTGCCTACTGGATGAGTCCATGTTTTGTGGTTTGGCTGACCACTCTCTGAGAGGTTTACTGCCGCTCATTTTTTAAATTTTATTTATTTATTTTTTGTAGATCATGGCTCTCATTGTGGTTCTCCTGATTCAAATAGCCTTAGAAATGGCTTTGTAACCATTTTGAAACTGATAGATGTTAGAGACTGCTTTTTTATTTGCTCCTGATTTCTTTAGATCTTGTAAATGATGTTTTAGAAAAATTAGGTTTAAGTAATTTCTTTAATCTGCAAGCCTGGCACTACAAAAATTGATACTGAGATCCGAGCTCTTATTTTAAAGAGAGAAGTTTGTTGAAATAGTAAAACAAAAATCAATAACATTTTACACAACATGAATAATAAAAAAAAATGACTTAAAAACAGGAGAGAGTTGTATGTGGGATTTTTTTGTCCTAAAATAAATTTTAATTGTCCCAGAGGAACTGATGCAACTATTTCATGTAGAATAGAAAAATGTTTTTTTTCCTAAGTCAGATTGTATAGATCTGAAGGTGAAGGAAAGCAAAGTTTGTGGCTAAGTGACAGGTATGAAGTTAGGTAAGGCCACAATAGTCCAATAACAGCTTTATAGATGAAAACGTACCAATGCAGGTTGATAGCAATAGCCTGTTTACCCAAGGATATAAATTACAGAGGTGAGTGAAAGTCCATATCCTGTTTTGAACCTTAGTGCTCCAGGACATGGATTTGAGAGTTAATATTTGATGATGGTAGGGAGGCCTCTTTAGAATATTAGAGCCATAATCCCTCAGCATGATGCTGCCACCACTGAGCTTGGCCTTACCTTCAGCGCTTCTTATTAGATATGTACATATCACATAGCATCGTCCAAATTAACTACATCAGATTCATGCTAATCCACAGTATACTGAGGACTAAATGAAGCACTGAGATATGTTTCAAAGGATCTGCTGGCATCTTAAAAAGACATGATATCTAGTCTGACCTCGAAGGAAAAAACTGCAGGATCTGGGTAAGGTTTGCTGACAATAAATATTTTTTCTCCGCTGTGAGATCAATAAAAAAAAACTCATCTAATCTAAATATGGGCACAGTGCGAAGAGGTAGACCATGTAGCCCTAAACAGAAGATATACCTCAAAGCAGCCGTCTATTCTTGACTCTGAGACCTTTTGATTCATGCGTTCTCTTTCTCTCTCCCTGCTCTCTCCTCTCTTTCTCTGCTTGGATCTTTTTCATAAACAAATTTCGTCCACTAGTGACAAAAATTTTAAATGAACCGAAATAGATTAAAAAATGCGGTTGCAGTAAATTCCTATTTGCCAAAATGTCTTTAACTATAAAATTGAGGTGAACAGATTATTTGATTCACTATCTAAACTATTTAAAAAATGCATAACAAAACAGTAAAACATGGGGAATGTGAGATGAGTAAAAGCTGGGAGAAGCATTTTTTTTACTTTTCATTAAAAAATAATTTACTGGAGGTGTTGCTCTTTAAAGATACCCAATAACTATAAATTATAAGTTCTGTTTAATAAGACTCATTACAGGAGTACTTTCTTTTCATTATGTCCTGAAAAATGTCTGATATGTTTGGGCTTAATATGTGCCTCAAATAAGTCAGGACAGTGAGTAAAGGTCAGCAGACACAAAGGATGCCTCCTACATGCATTAAATGGCATTAGCAACAGTTCTCCAAGTTTTATGACCAAAGGAGATCAGGGCAGCTTAAAGAAGCTACGACAAGAGCTTAAAAACAGCTTCTCAACAGATGTTCCGGAGTGATTTGGAATGGCCTAAAAAAACCAACTGGCTTCAAGACTAAACAGCCCCCCACCCGGACAGTCTGATCTGTGGTTAAATCCACACAAAGCCAAAGACACCAGTAGCATAGAAAGTTAAAAATGAAACCACATGAAACAGTAACAGGTGATGTAAAAATTATGTCATGCCAGTAAAGGGAAAGGTGATGCTGCCATCAAAGGTACAAGAAAGAAGAAGAGCAGGTCAAAAACAAAAACCCAGGGTGTGGAAAATAGGTTTTGTGTGGGCCAGGTAGGAGTTTCCACACAGAATCTCCACGGTGGATGGCTTCAGATTTTGAAAAATACCTTATACAATACAAATATTGTCGATTTCTCCACCTGGACAGTGTGTCCCTATGCATATAAATTTGTTGGATAGACCCAAACCTGACCTCGTCTGGACTGGACCTAACGCTTACACTGAATATGATGTGACTGATGGTTCGCCTGATGTGTGGGCATGCTGCAAAGAGACCCTCACACTGGAGTTCTAGGGCAAATCTTGCTATTCAAATACCATTCATATAGATATCCCTTTTCATCTAGCAGTAGATCCGCTGTTTCCTCAAATTTATGTTTTGCCATTTTGTTTACACTAGCCACATTGGCTTAGGTAGATGGGTTGATTAAATATTCTAAATTTATAAGAGATAACTTTTACTGTTAGGCCTGTGTGCTGAATCAGCCTCCACCCTTCAGTTAATCATCAGTTTCCTTACTGACCTGCAGCAGCAATCAGGGTTGGGCATCTTTCGAATTTTAATGATTCCAGTTCCAATTCATTGTTTTGATTCAGATTCTTTAAAGAAAAAGAATAATAAAAGTTTACATGTTATAAATTTGTATTTTATTTTTTTCAGGTTGAGTCTTGGTCTGCACCCTCTAACTGATCATCTCAGGCCTTCCTCATAATTTTGGGACATATCTTCTCACCTAACACTCCCATAGGCATGTGGCGGGTTATTTCCGGGTGGCTTGGAGTGGTGCGCCCCTGGATCTTATGCCCCTAGGTCTATGCCTGAACCTGATTTAACACAGTTGCCAGTTACCATCAGTGCCTGTGGGCTTGTCACTGCAGCTCCTGGGTGCTCCCCTTTGCTCTTCTACAAGGGTGGATGCGGATTTTGCAGTGGTGGTACTTTGAAGGCTCCCTTGCTCCTGGGGACCTTTAAGTGTCTAGGGCTTTGACCTCCTCTGTGTCTGCTTTTGATCATGAGGGGCAGGTCTGTGGCTCCTCACACCTTCTACTTAACATACTTATAGTGAAACCTTGTTTACACAGGCACAATGACAAATACGGTTATCAGTGTTTGATTTCATGTGCTTCTAGATACTCAATATATAGATTTACACAGTATTAAGAGCTGCAGTTCCTACTAAATAAATCTTGTATCAAATTGCACATAGTAGGCCTCATTGCCATTGTTGTTGTAATTATATGCATTTGTTTTTTGTGGTCTTGTTTTTCTTTTTACTTTTCCCTTTCCGCAGGTATAAAAGTGAATATCTAGGGTCTTATCATGCATTCTCTCTATTCTTTACTCACACCTGTATTAAGTTTGTACCCCATCACTTCCCTTCTTTCTTCTTTTTTTCCCTTTTACTTACATCCCCATGCTCATTTGGATTTGAAATAATCCCAATGCATTGTCTAATAAAGTTTTACAGGACATGTAAAAAAAACCCTCCTCTTTTCTCTGCATACAAATAACTGTACCTCATATGACCTTCATAAAGATATGAGGATGATACAAATGTCATTGGTCTGATCCATGACAATGATGAGTTTGCACATGGGCAAAAGGTGGACCTGCTTCTCCACTTGTCCCTTTAAGAATTTGATTTGGCTGAATTGTCTTTGTAAACTGCGATATGAATTGGTGCTATACAAATAAACTGAATGGAATTAAATTGAAAGTACAATCCAATCAGTCCCCCTCAGGTTCACATGTTTACTGCAGGATTATGTTCTACCAAGTCAGATAGTGGTTGTTTTGGCAAACGCTGTTAAGATGTCCTATCACCTTTTTTACGCTTTGCTTTTTGACAAACTATGGTTGAAAAATCAGTTATTGCTAGATTAGGATTATATAAATGACTGATTTCTGGTGAATGGCATTTTGATATTATATGATGTCTAATGACACATAACAAATGATGAAAGTATCAACATGGTAAAACAAGAAAATTGCAAAGTTACTTCATTTAAGAAATAATGAGCTATCTCTTAAATTTTGAAGTTCATCTGTGATATACTGGCCAAGACTGTTCTCTTAGGAGGAGGAACCTGGGTTGAATCTCAATTGCATCAAGAAAAGCTCTCAGCAAAAACTCTGCCTGTGGACAACCTGTAATAACTTGCTGGGGCATCTGCTAAAGGAAGTAACAGAAAAGGGTTCAGAGTTATCCCTTAAATAGGATAAAATTTGGATTTTTCATTTTTTTTAATTAAGTGGCACAGTGGTTCCAAACAGTACAATAGAATGTATGAATAGTATGATTTTTGCATCTTCTCACATTCCTAAAAGCCAGTGCTAATTTATCTACAACATACAAGCCCAAAATTTCCCAATAAACACATTCGTTTGTTGTTTATTTATTCTATGTTTATAGTTAAAGTCTCTGGAGATGATTAGTCTTTGCTAGATGAATTGAGTCGAAACCATGAGGCAGCTTACAAACATAGATGGCCTGATATCTGGAGAGATGCCCACTCTTGTTTAGTGCTGCCAGTGCAGTTGTCTGATCAAGCGTGAGACACGTCCTCTGTCGTACCCACTGGTGGCATAAATTTCCCTCCCAAATCCCAAAGACTGGCCTCCTATAAGGAAGCAGCATTCCTGCATACCAGCATTAATTGTAAAGATCTTATGAAAGGAGCAGCACCAAAGATCTTAGACCTTGGACATGCACCAGGACCCTTCATTTCCCACTTGAGACGCCCCCCTGCCACTATGCCTTGTGAGTTCATTCATCAAAGTATATACTGGCCATTTATTAACATCACTCCGCCTTATCTTTGCACCAAGATCTTCAGTTCCATGAGCTATTGTCACAGGCAGCCATTTTATGTTTTTCACGTCAAAAAGAAGCCACGGCGTGACTCTTTGAGAGCCTCTTTCTAAAAGCAAGACTCACAGACTGAAGGATGCCAACAGCCTGGCACTAAAAGTAGTCGAGAGCTTTTGCTATTTACCCGGAAACTAAGACAGCTAGGTGATGATATAACATGGCTGCAAATGACAGCCCAGTTGTACCCCGTCACTCTAGCTTGTTCAAGTGTGCTTAACATTGGCACTCAGTTCATTAGGGCCTATAGCACTTGGCTAATGTGACTTGCATCTTGGCAGCATGACAAAAACTGTGAATCAGATTATGAGCCACAATACAGCCAAGAAACACTGAGGGTGAGTGGAGTTGTCACCAAGGACCAGCACCAATTTCGGGATGTTAACGCCTGCAACATAATGTAATTGCATCTTGCCCTGGTTAATAAGGGCACTGTAATATTTGTGGGGGGGGGACAGTGTTTATATGTACAACAGCTCATTTGAACGTGCAGTGTAGCTGTAAACAAATGGAGAATGCCTTGTAAAGCTACCACTGCTACAAACCAAAGAAGCAGACACCCAGAAGGGTGTGTCGGAGCTCCGTTAAAAGCATCGTTGATTAAATTAGCCGAGACTTCATAAAAGAGCGGGAAATGAATAAAATGAGCGGCACTGTAAAGGGGTTCGTTTTCATTTGTTTTACAGTGGGATTACCCTTTTTTACATGACAATGTTAATGAATTGTGAGGGTACCATATGTTGATGCTGGCACATTCACCATATGTGGTGTCAGACAGAAAACTATGCAGGAGAAGTGTTTTTGTACAGCACATAGAGGCCTGCACGGCAGCCATGCTGCACACACATCATTATAATCAAGGATGAGTGCTACTGTTCTTTATTCTTCCTCTAAGTTAATAGCCTGTGTGCTGATGCATATGAGCTCATTATTCATTTACATAACAACAAGGGGGTTAGGATTCTCACAGGCTACTACATAGAGCATCTTTGCACTGATTAATTTTACGCTAAATAAGGGCATATTTCTGCTATTTTCCACCTAGCTATCACAACAACAATATTTAAATACCTTACAAACATTTGGAAAAGAAATAAATCTCTGAGGATTTTTTGGCATTTTTCTTTGACTGAAACACATTACTAAAACAAAAACAGATTTTTTTTCAAAAAGATGCAAATAAAATAAAAGCTCATTTAGTGTTTATACTATCTTCATGCAAGAAACAGCATTTTGCATCCATTCATTGCAGAATCCTGGTCAAGCTTGGTGATGAGTCGAAGAGATCTCACCACGACTAACTGCTGCTAAACCCACAAGCTTTTTCTTTCTCTCTAAATTGTCTGCCTGCTACTGACGAGCAAGTTGAAAAGACACAAACACAATGTCGTGTTTTCACTATTTCCAATGTAAACCTTTATTACTATTCTTATACAGTTCTTCATACAAAGGCACATGTGGTGAGCACTCAATCACAGGTTGCATAATACAAATATTGCTCCTTATAAAAAACTAATAAAAAGAAAAAACTAAACCGATAATTTAATCCGCATTTTAAAAAAAAGGATATTTTCTGACACTGATTTAATTATTTCACACCAGAAATCATGGTTTTCATGCCTCTCAACTGATATCAGAAGAGAGACTTTTTTTGCTAAAGATTAAAAACATAATTTCAAGCTTATCCAGGCAGATAAGTAATTGTCTCAAGCACTAGGATGTCCATGATTATCAGAAGAATACATTGTCTAAATTAGGCCAAGATAGTCTTCTTTGAATCAAACGCAAGAGCAGAGGAGCAGTGCATAGATTGTTTAAAGTAATACTTTAAAAGATTTGCATAGATTATCAATCATAATAGAAATAAAAAAAAATCCACTTCCCTAAAATTAATGTAAAATGAATTAAGCCATAACGGTACTTGTCTTATTGCACGGGGATCTTTGTCCCTGTGTGTGTGTGGGTGTGTGTGGGTGTGTGTGTGCATTTGTGTGTGAACAGGAAATTAAGGCAGTGTTTGAGGCTGATGTATTTGTCATGTCTTACCTAAAGATGTATCGCTACAGCAGAGCAGGTAACTGTTATGAGGGAAGTTAATGTGTCTCAAAGGAAGCAAGCATGCTGCAGTTTTGTTTCACTTCCTGCTGATCAAACACACTCCTGCCATCAGGAATGTTATATATTTGAGCCCATATTTATTCACACGCAGATTTAAGGGGCAGTGGGGGGCCTCAAAATATAAATTAGCAATCATTTAAGACACACACAGGTAGTCTTCCTCTATTTCAGTTTTGTTATTGTTTTCTTTCTTATATATTTAGAATACAAATGTAGGCTTCTGGATAAAGCAACACTGCCTTATTGGTGTATAAAAGGACGTCCGTAGTTTGTTAGCCCATAAACAAAAAAATCAAAATATAGTTAAAAGAGGCTCTGCCATGAACAGAATGAAAACAGACATAACAGTTGCATAGAGTATAAAGACGACAGCTCTCTCCTTCACCATTGTGTCAGCCGACACACGGAGCTGTCCAATCGCAGTGCAGTATTATTCACTGCTGTCGTGGGTCTCACATTCACGTGTCTTTTGAGTCCTAGCAACTAAAACAATATACAAAATCCGAACATAAACAAGGGCTTATATTTAAATTAAAAGCAACCTAAATAGTGAGAGCCTATACAGTATGTTAGTGATAGAAATTTAATGCTTTTTGTCAGTGAAACAGTATTTACAGTAATATACAAGATAATAATATGAAAATCGATCAGAGAATAATAAAATAAGGTCAACTAAATGATTATATAGATATTATTTTGCTAGTGGTTCCACAGCCACAGTTCACAATGATATTCTTGCAGCTAAAAGTACTTCACAAAAGGTCCAGGTAGTTCACGATGTTCCACAGACATGCAAACAGTCCCCATCAAGTTGTTTGGAAACAGCAGCATCCTTGTTTACAGCAGCTGAGTGGCAGCAAGCCATTGTGTGATTTGTCCATTTTGGAGCCCCCAACCACCAATGCTTATCTGTGAAAGGGAGAAGTGACATTAGGATGCAGCTTTGATTTATCTAAGCAAGTCAAAGCACATGAGGACAATAATGAATATCAGAATAATTATATGAGACAATACATTTTAATAATTTCCCATTTGAGAGATTTGAAAAAGGTCTTTTGTTTGTTTTTAAAATTGAAAAAAAAAATAACTTTGGGTTATTTATTGTGTGACCTAGATCTGGACTGAAGTTAAGAAAAAAAAACAGCTGAGAGGATTGAGGCTAAACTTAAAAGGCCTTAGCAGGAGCCTGGTACGCTGCAAGCTGCTAATACAAAGATGAAGCATGTGACAAACCATAAGCTAGGCTGACTCGGACTTCAGAAAGCTATGAAATCCACATTTTTGTTTCATTTTCATGCAGCTCAGACAAGCAACTTAAAATATTACAGAGGGTGACCAAGTTCAGAATCAAGAAACGTACATAGTTGCTCAGATTATCGGCACAGATCAACACTAATAGCACTAATCAACATCACCTGAGCTATTAGCATGCGTCATGCAAGCTCTAGCATTTTTAATGCTGCAGTTTTGCTTGAAGAGCGGCTGTGAAGAAAACGGAGGTGAGGTGGGGAGGAGGGACTGAAAGTGGAGAGTATTGGAATAAAAGACAGTTTTGGGTATTGGTGTCGCCTTAAGTTATTGGCATCACAGTCTTGTTTTGTGGAGAGGACTACAGTGGATAAGCTTGTTAATGGTAAATTTACAGCCTCAGCATGTGGCCTAATGAAATCAAGGGGATAGAGAGGATGATGAGAATGATTGTCATTGCTATTTTGTGTGTCTTCATGAGTGTTTGTGGATTGGGGAGTGGGGTGCAGCCAGAGAAAGAGGGGAGAAAAGTGGAAGGCGCGGGTAATTAAGGGTCTTAAAGGGTGTGAGAGAGGCACACACCCTTCAAAGCAAACTTTGCGCCTAGATTCCCCACTTTTTATCTGCATAACCCCCCATCGCTCTTCACTCTCGCTTGCTCTTTGCTTGTCTCCCCTCACTGAATGAATAGCTATCACAGTGCCATGGTGTCCCATCTAGCAACACCCCCCTGCATCCTCTTGCCTTTCTCTACAGCCCCCCTTCCAGCATGACTCTGAATAGGGAGCCGAATTGAGCAAACAGTCGGGCTGTCAGCTCAATAGGAGGTCTGGCCATGAACTTGAAGTCCTTCCCAGGCCCCCAGCCTCACATTAGGATGGAAGGGGTGGTGATGTTTGAGGAGACAAGAGGAAGGAGAGGATGGTGGTGATGGGAGAAGGTGGGGGAGGTGGGGGGTTATAGGCAGACTTTTAAGGGGCCTCTACGTGCCAGTGTTCGGGAGACCCCTAACACAGAGTTTCCCAAAGCTGGTGCTCTTACTGGAGTAATGGGGGTTGGGTGCCCCAGCTGCCTGCAAACCTCCCCTCCTTCTATAGCACTCAGTCTGGGCAGGAGGGGTGGACGGTGGGGTTGATGCAGACAGAATACTGTCTGCACCCTGCCAAAGCTGCCCTAGACCCTCCACACACACACACACACATACACAAGCAAGGATCCAGACACAAGCTGCTGGCTGTGCCCACCCCCTCTCCTCAATCAACTCACGGGCCTCCCAGGCTTCTCATCATCTCATTAGCTAACGCCAGCCACTCCACTGTCTACTGTTTGCATTGTTTTGGGCTCTGCATAATTTACACAGTAAATTGAGAAGTGCCCCTGCCCCTTTTGCTCAATCTACCACCTGTTTATGGAGGCAGTGATTAGTGCACTTGGTTTGACACAGTTACCACCAAACTTATCAGCAAAGCCAAGCAACCCTGGAGAAGCTGCCTCAACAGAAATTCAAATACAAAAAAACTTAGCATGAACTCGATTGAGAGCTGCTGTCCTCTAATATGTGGTCTATCATTTAGAAAGTTTGCAAGATGTGTAAGGATGGTTTTAGCTAATTTATTTTTTAGGCTTTTCACAGGTAGATGCTTTGCTGTCTTTTCCTCTTCAGCTCCATGCAGTGCCACTCGTACAGTCAAAACAATGGAGCCATCTTGAAATAAGATTAGCAGCAACAACCTCTGACCTGACCTCTACATTACAGATACAAAAAACAGCCACATTTGTCTGCAACCGAGACAATGATGAACATTGTTAAATGGCTACCTTACTCAGTTGAGCCCAGCTGATCCTGATTGGCATTTTAAGTGTTTTTTAAACTTGTGAGCTGCATCATTAAAAAAAAATTTCAAGTCTGCTCATGTAGAACAAGTTTTCTGCTCTGCCAAAAATAATTTCATTTTTTTTCCATACCTTTTTTATTTCACTCTCTAGCATCTCCCCACTTTGTTTTGTTCTGCAGCTCCGGGACTATTTTTTATTAAACATCAATGTTTTTTCATTGATACTTACATATTTTATAAGTTTGTCCTTATTCAGATTTATTTTGCCCTCATTTAAGCTGGTTAGAGTAAAGATTCACTTCCCCTAAAGGTTAGAAGTTACAAGACAAAGCCTCCCATCACCACACACACACACACACAAACACAAAAAAAATATATACAGATTTAGGCCAGCTATTAAGATATATTTTACAACTCCTAATCTGCTCCACTAAAAGGATCTACACTTGTGTGGCATTTCAAAATGGTTACCTTATGCCATGTTAGTGTTAACACTTAAAGATGGCACGTTAATCCCCAATTGGGAAAGAAAACCTGTGTCTTCAAGGACAGATGCCCAGAACCTCCAGAGAGAGGAATTGAGAACATAGTTATATAGAACATATATAGAACATGCTCCACCCAGATCAACTCGCTCTCCCTACCCTAGAATCAGTGATTCACGAGGATCGTTAACGGACATATCGGTGAAAATTTGTGGTGGCGAACGAGACCGGGGGTTCTGGATGATGGAAAGGGATTGCATAAAGAGTCAGGGTGGTGACGACAAGAAAACACACAACAGCGGGCACAGGGGGCTTGGTTTGTTACCTGCAGTGACTGGTCTTCCCACTTCCATTTTATGCCAGCGTTGCTCTAAGATGGTGGCGTGGGCTGCATTTCGCTGTACAGGAAAAAGGGGCAGTCTGCTGAGGATGGAGTGGAGGAGAAAGAGAAGAGGAGGAGGTGGGAAGAGGCGATGCAGAAGAGGGCGATGAGAGAGGGAGGGCACAATCAACAGCAACCCCTCCTCCTCTTCTGTTTTCAGTCTTCTCTTGCCATCTCTTCTCTATGTGGTAAGGTACCCTACGAAGAGAACAGGCAGACAGCATGTTACAGGTAAATGTTAACAATGTAGTTAAGCCATCAAAACAATTATGGACAGATTTAGAAAAGCATATGAACCAAGTTACATGTACACACAAATGCATGTATACACACTTGCACAAGCTCACCCACCCACCCACACACACACACACACACACCTTTTCATGTCTGTTCTCATGGTACAGTCTGCCCCTGAGCATGCAAATGACTTTCATTATGCAAATGCATGCAAATCAGATCCAACCATCTGAGAATCAAGGGTGGGAAAGAAAAAAAAACTCGACATAGAGACTGAATGAAAGAAGAAAAGAAAGAAAGAGGAAAAAGGACACGAGAAATATTCATTGGAGTGGCAGGAGGCTTTGCATTAGGTAAACACTGTGTGGAATACAACAGCTGCTGAACACAATAAGCACCTTTAATTTTGTCTGATACATTTTACTATTTCTCTTTTACTTTAGCATCATCATTACAAAGGACGTCTTTCCGAACGGAAACACTATGTCGCTGCAATTCAAGAGCACAGGTGACATTCAAAATGAATGACAAAACGTGCAATTGACAAACTGACTCAAGCACACTGGAAATATCTGTACATAATCAACAATTACAAATATGTAAACTGCTCTTTAACTCCACTAACCACATCAAGTTAAGCTAACATGGATTTTCTGCAGTTCTAGTAGCTCTCTGAGTTAACTCAAAGACTGCACTCAGTTTTAATAGTCTAGCAGAACCATTTCCGATAATAAGATGTGGAGCATTTATGTCTGCATGGTGCAAAATAATAAGCATGAGGAGCTTAAAGCAAGCCATTAGCTACCAAAGCATTATTAGCACCACCATAACCCAGCATATGTGGCTACCAGATGAAAGGGTTTCATTTTTAATTGTTTTGAATCAGCATCTGTCTTTGCCACAGCCTTCTATAACCCACACCTGCACATGCAAGTTTGAGAATCTAAAGTCCTGCTGGCACAATTAAGTCAGCTATCTAGGTTCACATTTCACATGCAGTAGGATGATGTACCTCACAGGTTTAGCTTTAAAGTTCATTAACCTTTTTTTCTACAAAATAACAGAAAGCTAACTAATTAGTGAACGGAAAACACATTTCACTAATACTCTAAGACCAGTAGAAAGACTCTTCCATTAGCCAACGGAAGAGGGAGTAACCTACTGTTTCTGGGTGTCACAGGCGGAAAGCTACATTTAAAACTAGAAAGAGGTGGTGAAACAGGGGTGACTTAGAGTGTGAGAGAGTTGAGGTTGGTAAGCTAGGAGGGAAAGGACTACAGGGGTGGGGTACTGGTGAATGATGGCAAACCTCTCCTAATTGGCACTTGACATTTTTTTGCCATTGGCACTGGAGTGGGCCAGCTTTCAAGCCCTCTCTGGGTCCTTGTTGGAAAAGTGCCTTATGCAAATACGGCGAATGGGCTCTATTGTAAAGCCGGTGATATTAACAGCTCACACAACAATGAAATTGTGTGCTTACTCTGGCCACGTAGGTGTGCGAGAGAGAGCTAGACAATGGTAACCAGAGCAGCTCCAGTCTGAACAGACCCTCTATCGGATGCTTTGCCAAGTCATTTCAGCAGAATGGGCTTTACAGAGGACTGAGATTTTCAGTAAAAGCTTTATTAATGACTGAAACAAACAAACGGCAGCACTGTTTTCCTTTGGCTCTGAAAGTGTCTCGTATTTGTAGTGTCGTTGAATGGCCTGATTTATTTTCATTGAATATACTGAAAGTGTTGACAGGAAAGGCTTCACTCAGTCTCTTATAAACATAGTCCATTTCCTAAAATGGTAAAATTGTAGTTGTAATGTCACCCTCTCATGGTTTGGTTTTCTCTTTGCAAATCAAAGTAGATGTACTGCAAAACTGAACTTGATGAACACCTAATGTGCAAGCATTCCAAGACTATGTGGGTAGCAATCATAAAAGGACATTATGCTATAACCCCTTACTCAAGACATTCTGGATTGTTATTGAGATTGGAAAACACTGCGAAAAAATGTGTCTTTATCAGTGTCCAAATGTGTAGGCCAACAGAGCAACGGGTCAGACAACAGCAGTCCCCCCCCCGTGTGGTCCAAGCTCAGTGAAAGTACACCTGTTACTGCCAAGTTGCCAAACTTAATCTTCTTTGTCTAGTGAGGCCCTTTGACTTTGCAACTGCCTAAGATACATTCAATTCTGTGTGAGCATAGAGGGGTGGAGGGACTGCCAATGTTGAGGAAAACAACAAGGTCTGGCTTTGCCCTCTGGCCCAACAGTGAAGCCATTTTCAAAGCTCTGTTGGTGTGTTCCATCAAGAGAAAGGGAGGCAGAGAAAAGGGGGCAAGAATCACTGGGTTGTATTCAGAAAACTGTCTGGCTGCTCGGACCCGGCAGGCCTGAAAAGGAGGAAAAGGGGCGCATTGTCCCTGGTGACAAGTGGACTAGCTCTATTGACTGTAAAGTCTAGTGGCATGGGGGTGAGCGGGACCAGATCACAATGGCTGTTTTTCTATTTGACACTTAGAGTCTAAATCTGCTTGCCTAGTGCATGAAAGCTAAGACAAACCCATCACCCTCCTCCTTTTTCCGCTCACTGCCTTTTTTTTCATCCTCCATCATTTCTCTATGCTCCTTCTTCTGCTTTGGCAGGGTGCAGACAATGCTGAGGGACATAGAAAAGAGAGAGAAAATGTCCTAAAGCATTTTTAGGAACTTTCCCTTCTCTGTAGTATTTTCACAGAAGCAGAAGCTAAGATAGTCTTCTTTCTGTGGTCTCAGTGTGAAGTGTTAGTGATATAACTGTGCCACACACCAAGCCAAGAACAAAGCTTTGCACCATGACATGTGTCTCCCATAGCACTGCTTAGGGCATAACCACAATCTGTCCAAGGGTTCAGTCTCCATTAAGCCTAACACTCCAACTGACACAAAGAGGAAGCAAAGGAAAAACAATTCACTTTGTAAATTTTAACTAGTCTGTGATTGATCAAGCAAAATACAAAAGTTAGTTATAGAAACCAGGTACTTGTTGCTTTTCAAAGCTTAGAAATAAAAAAATTAGCTTGAAAAGTACAACCAAGAAAAAAAAAAAACAAGGCACAACATTTGTGTACAACTATGTCTTTTCTTTTTCCAGAACCCTTTTCCTCTACCCAAGCAGCTGAGCAGAGAGCTCAAATGTCATTCTCAGCACCTGCAATGCAGCAGGATGGCAAACATAACTCTTGGGTTCAAGGTGATTGACATTGCAAGGTAAGGCTCCCCTATAAGCTTTCAGGTTTTTCACTTCAATTATACCATAGCAAGCAGAATGTATCCAAACCCATTGGAATATTTTGGCTTTGCCTTGTTGCAACAGTAAAGCCTCAAGTTAAATGTTTAATCATTTGAGTTCACTTAGAAAACCAGCACAGAGACCTTGAAAATGGCTCTTAGCAACCTTATTCAGCAGGCATGACCCTTTGGCTTTGACGGGCAGAACAGAAATCACACCTTCAATCAGCCATCAGAAGCCTTGTGGTTGAAGATCTGATTGACCAATTACTCCTCACCACGAGCCCAGGCGAAGAACCTTCAGGCTGAGATTGTTCTCCTTCACTCACTCGTGGTTTTCGTCACTGGGGGTTCTCTCTGCTTGATTGACCCTGGACCACTCCCCTTGTAAGTTTTACACACACACGCATACACATTGGCATCCTATCAAGCTTTTCCACATGGTAGCACCTCATGGAATAGAGGTCCATTCATAACTGAGCCAACCGTCACATCAAATCAAACAGTCAGGACCCTAACTCAAACATCTTTTCAAGCAAAGCTGTGAAAAGGGAAGGGGGGGGGGAGATAATCGACAGCGGATAACTTAACAAATTCTTGTTTTTTTGCATTAGGATGCCAGATTATATTGAAGGGAGCATTTTTAAGTCACACAATCACAATCATGTGTATAATTCATAGCACCATACGTAGCTCCAGTGATATTAAAGAGTAACATTTTAAGGGGTCACTTTGTACCAAAGATGAAAACAATAACGTTGAAAATTCATAGATCCAAATGAACAGACTTTTTATTTAAAAAAAAGAAAAAAAAACTGGTGATCCTGGGCAGAGTTGTAAAAAGAGTTGCTAGAGGGTACTGGCTTTGTTGGTCTTTTTCTCGAAAACCATGTGATACCGAGGCTAAGCCCCTGCATACAGCCCTGCACACAAGGATCATGGGTCTTATTAGATTACAAGTGATTCATTTGTACCAACCTTACTTGTGTAAATCACTGCAACTAGAGAAGAGTAAAGACTATAGGATGCAATATCTAACCTATTTTAGTTCATAAAGGCATAACTAATGAAAAATGGAAAATTAGAGCCATCGGTAGACAAAAATGATATTCTTGCTTCAAACATAAATAGAACCAAAGGATAACTTTTTGATTCTTACCTTTAGTTGATGAACGATTCCGTTTCCTTTAAGAAAAAACTGTCCATTTTTTATCAGTTATGTTTCTTCTTGTTTTTCTTTTTTTTTTTTTTGCAGAGGCGAGTCACTTTGGGTCTTGATGCCTTTCCAGGAGTGTAATGGGATTCTTGTTACTTTCGGTTATCTAGCTTTATGAAGAATGTACATCACTCATACAGCTAGATAACCAAAGATAACAATCAACCCCTAAGGCTACCCATCCTTTTAAACCCCAGGCCAAGGAACATAGGCCAATTTCTGACCTGAGGACAGACAGGAAGACTGTTAGTAAAAAAAAAAAAAAAAAACACACACACACACACACACACACACACAAAAGTTCATTCTTATAATGATCTTATGTCTACAATAACAAACTGACTTAGACTACAGTAAAACATATTACAGGCATCATATTCTAAGTTGTATGAGTCAAACAACTTATAACTACATAAAACACAACTGTTAGTCTGCTGCCTTGGAGTCTTCTAACTATCTTTCTGCTCTCAGCCTCCTTTAAATGTTCTGACCTCTCATTTTATGATGTCACAATGTTCTCTCTATCCCGCCTTAAACCATCCCAACCAATTGGAAACCTCCTTTTGTCCCCTAAACCCTTTGATTGGCTTTTGGGTCTATCAAAAAGGCTTTACATCAAACAATCAGCAAGAGCACCTATTCAAAAACAGTTGCACCAGTTATTGAACCAGTTCATTCTGGCAATAGAGCCACTCTTCCTTTCTCCAGTTTGGCGCCCATCCCTACAGTCAATCTGCAGTGCCCACTGAGCGGCTCTATGGGAGGGTGATGGCTTCAAACGCCGCCCCCCGCAATGACTGAAATGCATTTTTAAATTAAAAGAAGATCCAGGCTGTTTTACTACAAAAGAAACTGGTTTGTCTTCATTTACATTATCTGATGCCAAACCAGTTGGCCAACGCACAAGGATGGTGCCTAAGGGAGGACATTAAGGCTTAAGGTGCATGGGCACCATCATAACAGTCCATCTAGAATAAAGAAACACGTGGTTCGCTTTGTATTAAGAAAGCAAACATGAAGAGAAATATTCTTTAGAAAGTAAATGCTAAACAGACATAAACTAGCAAAAAAGAATCATCACATCTAGACAAAACTGCAAAACACACAGGCGCACATTCATTTTCACACATGCCGTGATGGCACATGGCACGAGGCCCCATCTAATTAAAGCTGCTCTGTGTGCCCGGATCTCTGCCGTTGCAGACTCCTCCCCACAAAACGGCACTTCCAACTAGAGCACTCTGACTACATGAGGGGAGAAAGAGACGGACATATAGAAGAGAGACGAGTGTAAGGCACAAATTATTCTTTCCAACAGTTAAACAAGCTGCAAGATTTAGAGCCTCAATTAATATTATCCCAGATTCCTACATGCCCATTCAAAGATTGTATTTTTCTGCAATTTTCCCAAAACAGCTTCTGTTCTGCTGCTGTCTAAATGCACAGGGCCTTTTTTTTTTTAAAACGTTTTTTCGTGAGACATATTTTCTTTTTATGTGGTTTATTTCCATGGAAAAGGAAAGAGAAAGTAAAATTTGTACAAGTAAAATTATGTCTTGCCTCCCTGAATGCAGCTTGATTGGCAAACATACATATTTATGACGTACACACACAATGAGCACTTTCACATGTTTAGCACATAATTACAGACAGTATTAGAATGCAACACTGGCCCACATGTATGCTTTTCACAAATCCAGTACACCCTATCGCTCCATGCACACACACACACACACACACAAATTTAAAATTTGCAAGCTAGTTTAACTTTCCATGAAGCCAAATTAAATTTTCAGAATGTTACAGTATTCATATATGATTTTCTAAAGTTTTTGAAAATATCTCCCCAAATCACATTTATTTAATGTTTTAATCATTAAATTATTTTTTGTTGTGTAAAACTATAGTTAATTTCTGAAGAAATTAGGTGAAATTTTAAATTTATTTTAACAGTTTTGAATCCCCATCAACAAAAAATATTTAAAGAATTTAAGGTTTTATCCTTATTTTTATCAAAACAGGAAATATTTTATACATGGAGGACAAAAGTTTGCAAATCCAAAGATTTTATAATATGATCTGAAAACTATCGAATTATTACGCTTTTTATTTACTAAATGAAACTCAAAAGCACCAAGAGAAGCAAAGCTTCCTGTTTTCTATCATTTAAACAAACCTCATCAAGCAGTCCCATTGGCCAGGGGGTGTATGACATCACCAAATTCAGCACATCTAATTGGGGAAAATATACGAAGGTGGGAAGATGATTAGCGGGAAATGAGTTCATTTTATAAAGCCTCCTTGGTTACCATCTGGTTACAGCCACACGAGTTATTCGGAAGCATTCAAAGGTAAATTCTCAGTTTCATTACAGGTAAAGTTTTACGCCCGTCATACATCATTTTATGTACGTGATGCGTCCATATTTAAACAGAATTTAAGATAATATGAAGAATAGAAGCTTAGAGAAAATATGTTAACGCACACTTTTAATTTCTATGTAATATAGGAGTGTGTGAAAGTCGCACCGTGTGTGACTGAAAGACAGGGCGTGTTCGACTTGATTTAAAAAATATATTTAATGGAAATAAGAAAAGTTATCCGTATTTTTCTTTATCGGGCATCACTGATTATTTTTCTAACAAAAAATCCTTGCACATATTTTACTATAAAAAATGGTATAAAACCGATTCATATTTAAACCACGGTAAACTTACTATATCTAAAACTGTACACACCACAACTATTAGTTCCTCCTTTTTACTGTACTTAATTCAGCCAGACTTGTGAAAATATCCTGATAGTAGATATGAGACATTTAAGCTGCAGAATGGCCTTAGACTAAGGTTAGATTCTAACACAAAGCCTTTTTTCTAGGTACTGTTATATTAGGATGTTTGGTGTAAAACTTCAAAGCTGGACCTTTAAAAAATCCCTACTCGCTTATTAACGTAGCCTATTAAAGCTGCTGCCATTAGGGTTCCTTATCAAGCACAATAGGTGGATCTCCAACATCCGACGAAAAATTGGATGTTCTTTATTCTACGTGTGTATGTATGTGTATATTTTACTGTGAATGTTCTTCTGCTAAAATCTTCATTTCATTATCAAAATAAATTTGGATTTTAGTATATTTATTAACTGCATCATTTTGATGCCAGGCTTATTCTCTATCCTGTTCATTTATGGTTGCAGATATGTTGAAAACGTTTAATAAGCGTTCAGGGTTCAGAGACCTGGCGCGCACACGTGTCCTCAGCACAGGCCTGTTTTCGCAGCACACGTGTACTCTGAATATTTGGCCTTGTGAGTTATTTATCCACCAACTATGAACATGAACGACGCCACTTATTACGCATGCACTGCAGGTCTGTCTGCTGATAAATCCTCACATCTGTGCCACATGGGCGCACAGTGTCCACGCAGGGCTTGTCGATTAAAGAAAGACACCATACCATTGACCGTTTTTGCAAAGATTTAAGAAGGTCTTTTGCGTTAATTTAGCTTATTTTTGCTTGGAAATGCTTCTTTTTTGCAGAAGCGAATCTGTTTAGCTTTTAAAGGTCTGCGAAACCAAATGGCGCAGAAAACGCAAAAAAGCTGTGGGGAAAAAGTTACAATACATAGCAGAAAGCAATACTATTTCCAATTAGTAGTTATTATAACGTTTCATCCTATTCAGCTAACTGTTAGGACATTTCTGTGCGTTGAGCTTTCATTTCAGACCTTGGTACCACATTTTATTTGCTATTAAAAATATGAATCAAGTATTTGTATTCTAACCCTTAACCTTTACAGATTGAACATAGAGCATGACATGGACAATATAGGCTACCTATGAAATATGTTGCCAGCTTGCAGCTGCTGCGGCTTTCTTATCATATTAATCACCACTTCTTAAATTTCATCCATCAAACCATAAGGGAAAAACAGGAAAGCAGAGGAAACAGATGCATTGAAATCCGGTGATTTGCGCTTATATTCGCCTGATGTTACATCCAGTGTGAAGATGCATGCTGCTCCGTTATGTGAGGACCATGGCCATGTATGCGCGGCGCTGATGCAAACCCGCTCTACTCCTTCATTTAACGGATATAATGTAGATCTGTCCACCTTCAAGAAATCAAAGCTTTTAATTCATACTCACGTTGCCGATCGCGAGTCTTCGCGGGATCCGCTCCTCTCTTAGACCGAGCAGCGAGCGTCTCGGAGGATGGAGGCGAAGTGATTCGCCGGAGGCTGGACTGCACGGTCTTCATGGCTGCGGCTGCCAGTGACGTTTCTCCGGCTCTATCCATTCAGCTTCTCTACAACGGGTTTTCCCCCCTGTTTTATTGTCGTCCCTATTATTTCATGTCGGAGGTGGATCTCGCCTTGAACTCTCCTCCTTCCCGCCCACTTTCCCTGTTCGCACAGCTCCGCGCAATCGCCATTCCTCCGACTGTCTGATGCGTTATGCACTTAAAAGATTCCAGCTCTAAAAACATATAGCACCACAGACAGAGGGCCCTCCCCTTTATGACACCATGCATATTTTTTTTGTCTCCACCCTCTGTAAAAATGAGTGCAAGCGTGAATAAGCATCTCAATCATTTCGACTAATTGTTCAATTAAACTTGTTTTTTTTTAGAGCTACATTTTATAATAAAACAAAATAGCATAAAAAGATAATCTTGAATTATATATAAAAGTTTAAATATCAGGACTTGAATATTAATTCATTCCCATAATTCCGCATTAAGCCGCTCAGTTTACCACCCCTGCTGCCTTATTGTGAGCCTATTTGGGACTTTTTCTCAGCCTATCCAGTCTGTGATTTAGAGCCTTGTTTTGGACCATGTGGGATTATAAAAAACTTTCGTGTAATCTTGTATGGTTACCAGTATTCGTTTGACACAAAGCCCCCCGTCAGAGGCTTCGGCCTACGCCGTCCTGCGCCTGGATAAGTGCGCACATCCACCGTCCTTTTTGTCCGCGTCTTTAATACGTAGGAGTCCAGGAATGTGACCAAGGGGGTGAAGACCGTGCAAATCAGCTTTTACTGTCACCGCCGGGCCCGGGGTCCGCAGACAAGAGCCAAGAAAGGGGGTCTGGGTCACTTGATTATCATAATAATCAGATCGCGGGTATAAAAATCTCCTTTGAATAAATTACTGCTTCAATAGGAGGCGCGACTGCCAAAGAGACAACTTTGTCAGCCTATTGGATTGGGGGGGGGGGGGTCTTTTTCTCCCCTCTTCTTTCTCTTCAAATTTTGGACGCTTTCCTGGAGATCAAACTCTAAATACGGCTACTGTTTCTGCGCTCCCCACCTCTCGCCTGGTTACAGAGCCCGAGCGGGCGGGCTGCTTCTGAGCTCCCCTTGGGAAAGCGGGGTAGTGCTGGCTAATGGGCTAAGGAGCGGGCACAATGGGCTGTGCTCCATCCAGGCGACCCCTCCCCTCCTCGCCCCTCATCACTTCTCCTCCCGTCATCAACCCTCTCTCTTCTTCCAAGGGCTGCATGGGAACCCGGGCACGGAGGTTCACCAGGGGCCGCTTCCTATTGTGGTGGCACATCCCAAGTTCATTAGCACCCATCAGGCCATTCCTGTAGGGCATGGCGGCAACTCCCCCCCCCCATGACCACTACCACCATCTCTTCCATGCTGTTAACTCTGCAAAGGCCCATGTCTCTAAAGCTGTTCTTCTGAGTTTCTACAATATTGATTTCTTGGATTTTAAGAGATAGGATTAATGGCTTTATTCTGCAAAATGGAAGTTTTCATAAATCCCAAGGTTTGAGTCTGCTTCTGAGTTCCGGTCTGCAGAGAGTTAAGCAAACAAAGCATAATACTGACTTTAAAATGTAGATAAAAGAATAAAATGATTGGATAATTAAATGATTTGAGATGATATCTTTCAATTTAGTAAAGTTTAACAGAAAATGGTTATGACATAAGGTTTAGCCCAATGCTAAACTGAGCAGAGCTATCCGACCTCCAGGCCACAAGAGGGCACCCAAGATCACTTGACTTTTCACACAATATATTTTGAAACTTTAAACTTCGCATTACCTTTACTAAAAATGTAAATGTTCACCTAGTTAGCTTTTTGTGACTTTGCCAGAATTGCACTGCATATTAAATCTAAAAAAGGCTGCAGCTATTTAAAAGTTTAGTAATTATCAAATCCATTTATTATTTTTTCAATCAAACCATTAATCTAGAGATACTTCAAGTCAATTAATGTTTATACCTTTTAAGAATATAGGAAGAAGAAAACCTTTATTCACATTTAAAGTGATTTCTAAATGGCAAAGAGATGTTAAAATCAAATATATACATACATTTACACATACATGTGAATACACATTTTAATATTTTTTTTAATTTTAAATTCAAAATGCTTTTTTTGCAGTTTAAATCTAATTATTTCTCTAGGAAGGTTATTCTTTCAAAATATTGCACATTTAGAGTGTGTGTACCATTACCCTAGGAAATGATTCAATAGGATTACCATATTAGCTGATAGTTAGTTTAATAATCGATTATTTGTCATTATCCAAATGAATTGTCTCAGTCCTAAATCTAAAAAACAAACAAATGTAAAACTCTCTATATAACCCCACATTGAAGTATTATACTCTTGACACAACTATTTAAACAAATAAATAAGTGAAAGAAATAAAATCTTAACCCAGTTAATTTTACCCTTATCTATTTATTAGAAAGCGTGAGCTTCGTTTTGGATCCAAACCAATTTCTGCTCAGGGCCCCACATAATCTCAGGCTGCCTCTGTTTTACATTCACACACAATCATTATAGGCAGCAGCGTATTAAATGTACATACTGCTAATAAATGTTCTGTGAGCAGCATCTAATTTCCTGAACAAAGATGGTCATAGTTACCAAAAATCGAATTTGTAGTTCCTATATTGGTCCAGCTAGGCTTTTTTTGACTTCTGTTTTTCTCATATTAGCTTAAAATTCACTACTCATTTTAATACAAACACTCTAAAGTAAATTGTATATGTTATTCTTTTAGAGTTAAAGAAATTTACAGAATTTTAAACTTAAGCTTCAGCAACTCAATGCATATTTAGACATAAAACAAGTTAAATATTTTGAAGAACAAAATAGGATATTTAATACTAGATGTGCAAATGCAATTCAAAAGTAACAAAAAATCAAATTTATGTTAGATTGATCACAGGTAAAGTAGTAAAAACATCCCCAAAAATAACCTTTGCATCAATACTTTTGTGATCTAAAGGGATAGGCTCTCTAAATCTAAATCACACTGAGGAAGATGAGGATGTGTTGAAGTGCTTTCTGTTCAGAACCAGTCTGCTCCTTAATAAAATGCTAAGAACATATTTAACAGATTTTTTGCTGCTGCAGAGGAAACTTTAGAGCACTTCTAGGACTGCATTTCTGGCAGCACAATGCAGATAAGATGATTAAGATGGACTTGGTTAAAAAAAAATGAATGCTTTACTCTCAGTAAGCTGCAAAAGCAACAGTATTTACATGAGTGACACTGTCTAACTTATAGTAACGTGTTATACAACAAATTTTACTTTCATACGAAAAATAATTATTCAACTAGGGTCAATATGTTACCATGCAATGACATATAATATGCTATACTCCACACACACACACACGCACACACACACCCACACACACACATACATATACACACACACACACATATATATAAATGTTTTTGCAATAAAATTTGAACCCATCCTAGATCCATCCTTCTTCTGTTTTCTTCTTCGACAAGCGTTTGTTTTGCGGATATTTGGAGCTCAGATTTTGTGTGTAGAACCAGCAGACGGATATGTTTACAATCCACACGGTCTACAGCGAGCCTAAAAACCTCCATGGTGAGCCAGCTAAGCTGCTGACTGACATTTAAAGGAGGGAGAAAATCAAACCAAAAATTGGAGGTGGGAAGGAAATAAAGGCAAACATCTTTCTAAATTTGGAAACATGACTGCTTTGTTTAGGCTTTTTTGTATTTTGTCTGAATGTAACCTGGATTCATTTCATTACGTTTTCCTGCAGTAAACATGACAGATTTACAAATGTATTCCTATTTATATATAATATAATGTAGATTTATTGAGTTATTTTGATGTGAGTTATCACAACAGAAATACAAATATTTAAGGTCTTACTGTAAAACATTCCAGATCAGTATCTAGGTCATTCATTTTCTAATTCCTGTGAATAATTGCAAAAAGGCTGATTTTTCAACCCTCAACAGTGCTGCATTAAACCAAATGAGGCTTTATTTCCTCCAGGTTTTTTGATGCCATTATTTGATGTTTAAATCTCAAAAATGATTCATCTGTAAACATTCAACCTAAAACATTTTTTGTCTTCTGAAGCAGTGCCATTCAGCTTGGTCAACTCTGATCATGGCGATGCCTTTGTTCACATTCTTGATGAATTAGCTTTATCGAGGAACGTTTTTTGCTCTGCAGCAGACTTTTTAAATTGTAGCTTAAGTTGAATCAGAAACATCAAAACCTTCTCCAAGGTTCTGCAGGTGAGGCATCAGAATATGGACTCGCTTTGAGTCATCTCTATATTGTAACTCTTAGAATGAGAATTATAAACAGAAAATTGTCAGATTAAATCATATTTTATTGCTTTTCTTTCTAGTGGAATGCACTGCATAAATAAAGACAAGGAGGAATTGAAGCACTTTGAAGAAATCCTTCTGCAAAATTGGCCAGCTAATTGAGGCAAATGTCTCAGAGGCTCAAACAAAGAAGCATGACATCATCTTTGAAACCCACCACGTTTTAATTTTCCAACATATGCTCCAATTTGGCATTTTGGGTTTACTGTATCACCATGAATCCATTCTCACGATCGTGAGTCAGAACTTTCATTTGAAGCTACTGCTACCTGTTGTGCATGTCCCACATTTAAACTGTTGCAGCTCTGCTACAGCATCTCCCAGTTGAACATCCCAGTATCCCCAGTACATGGGTGCCCCTGTGCCAGAGACGTGCTCAGCAACTCAAAGCTCTGGATCCTTTGTCCAACCAAATCTGCCCATATTGTTGCAGCTCTGTGGGGGCCAAACAACCTCCTTGTGCCAAACCAGACAGCCCCCACCCCACCACACGCACCACCACAGCACACCCAGACACTGGTACAGACACATGCACAGCACCATCTTTCTGAGCAGCTCAATAAGCAGTGCTGTGCGTTTAAATTAGAAGAAGACAAAGTTAAAGAAGAACAGCAACAAGTCATTCAAAACAAAAAAATATCTTGATTTTATTTTTTTAAATATCCCAATTATAGAAACTCAACCTTGTCTAATTTCCTTTTCTGTGTTATATATTTTATTTGAAATGGGAATTTTCCTTGAATAAATAAAGTATAAGATAAAGTATACAATCTTGGAATTTGGGGGGGGGGGACCTGAAAACGTCAGGCATGCTGCCTCCGTCATGTACTGCCATTTTGCATCTCGGTCCTGCATGCACAGAGAAGCTGCAGACTCTGACAGGGATCTATGCACATGCAGATCATCAAACTCACCTCTAACTTGGCTTCTTATCCAAGTTCCTTTCAGCGTTGAAAACAGAGACAGCAGAAACGCTCGACCAGTAGTTGGGACTTAGATCCCATTCAGAAAAAAATATAAAAATATGATAATGTCGATGCATCGATGTCGTGCATAAAAACGCGGCCTGGGGAAAACAAACAAAACAAATCTTCCAGTTTTTCCTCACAGCTCCATCTGGATTCCTGTCGGTGGGCAGTTTAGAGTAAAAGACACATCCTCTATTGTTTTTTTGATGAAATGAAGAGACAAAAAGATGCATCCTGCATCCAGAAACAAAAAAACATGGCGGGTTGAGAAATCTCCCACGCCACAGTCATTACGCTTGCAATTAGAAAGTCATTTGCATAAATGCAAATGAGTCAGAAATTCGTGTCTGCACTCGAGGGAAACGAGCTGGGATTTCATTCTCCCATATCTTTAATCTGCTCACATGTTCACCCTGCATAGGACTGACTCTTCACACGGACGGAGAAGGCCTGAGGAGGCTTTTATTCGCCCAGAAGTGTGTTTGCGCTTAAAATAAAAACATTTACAGACATGTTTATTGGTGTGATAATCGCTTCGAGAATTAAAATGCTTCAAAACGAATTTCATATCATTTTAGATTGGTGATGTTACATGGACAGGCACGTGTTTGCAGATGTGATTAAACAATTTCTATGAGTGGTTTATCGAGATATTGATTAAAAAATACAAAAAAATATTTTCGCGATAATCATTATTATCATTGTTATTACTTAAAAACATTATCAATAATACGAAGGATATTAATGTCCATAAATTCTGCTGTTTTTTATGTCCACTGTTTATTTCCCATATGACGCATCATTTTTAGTATTTGTTTAACCTCTTGGCACCGCTTCCTTCTGCCTCATCCTCACTGCTTTTAGGTGGATACCCAGAACATCTGGAGGTTAAAAATCCATTTATCCGCCTTTTCACAGTCATTTCCTCATGATTTGTAAGCTGTCGGTTTAAACACAGAGCTCTTCTGAGGAATCTTCACCATTTTATTCGCGGACAGTAGTTTTATATATATATATATATATAGGCTATACATTTAGGTATAGGTTGTTGACATAAAGATTTGTCTCCACATTTTCCCTCTGAATTAATTCACCCATAAAATACCCTTACAGTTTTTTTCCTCCCAAGTGATTTGACAGTTTCTGACTTGGAATAAAAATCCTATTTAGAGCAATTTAAAGCAGGTTGTTCAGATATATTCTTTTATTCTCTTCTTTTTTGTTGTTGTTGTTTTTTTTTTTTAGAAAAACCATAACAGTAACCTATAATTTTAGCGGCGGTAACATATGTTCTGTCTCTTTCGTGGGGCTCATTGTTTATTCTTCAAAGCAAACGTCTCACAAACGATAAATTTAGCAGTTTGAAAGCTCCTGCTGAGTTGGACCGACTGTCAGCAGGGTCCGCTTTCAGGTTGCAGGTTCTAGTTCAAGGTCTGGGATTTCTGTATGGAATTTTTTTTTTCCTCAGCCATGATGTGGTTGAGATGAATTTTAATGAGAAATTAATTACTCCGGTGCAACGCGGACATGCGCAGTAAAGCTGCGTGATAAGACAAGTGTAAAGGAATTAGGAATTTTCTTTCTTTCTTTCTTTCTTTCTTTCTTTCTTTCTTTCTTTCTTTCTTTCTTTCTTTCTTTCTTTCTTTCTT
>JAUZNJ010058921.1:0-28347 GCA_034780135.1 Jordanella pulchra
TGACCCAGCAGATTTGGTCACATTTTCAGCAGACCCATAATAAATTTATGAAAGAACCAAACTTTATAAATGTTTTTGTGACAAACAACTATGTGTTCCGATCACTCTATCACAGAAAAATAAGACTTTTAGAACTTATTGGAAACTCAAGACAGTCATGACATTATGTTTTTTGTAAGTGTATGTAAACTTTTGACCACAACTGTATGCCTTCTGCTTTTGAAGACCCCAAATTCAGCCAGACACAGCAACAGATATGTGTCTGATAGTATAATAAAATTAAAACTTCAGTTAAAAAAAGCAGAAAATCTCCAGTGGCAGGATCAGGAATTTTGGTTCCCTGATGGTGATTTTAACACTGGAATTTTGCAGTTGAGAACTTAACCAAAGATCGGCAAAAGAATCCAGTAAGGAAATTCAGAAAGGAAAGAAAATGCTACACCATAAACTTTTAATTTTCCATGACTGTAGGAATGACACTAAGGGAAATGTAATGGTGTGGATAAAAATGTATTTTTTATATGTTAATAAGACCTACATAATAAAAATTAAATTAAATGATCCCACATTTATGGCAGCTTTGGCATCCCATACTCATGTCCATGTAGCTGCTGGCAGCACTTTAGTTAATGTCTGTGATGTTTCTTCTCCCTTGATATGAAGTCTCACTGAAAATGCTGTAATATCATGGTGCGGTGTTATGCTGTATATTGGTCTACCTGCTGTTTGGATATTAACCTGCACAACTTTTTAACTTGTTTTCCAACTGTCAGGAGACTTCCATGATATTACTGATTTAAAAAAAAGTTCTCTACCACTATCAGAGTTGTTGCTAATCACATGAGAAGAAAAGCAGGTAAAAAGCACAGCACAGCAGCGCCTTTTACGGCAGCAGGGTGTTGGACACCGCGTCAACCCCTACTTGGACGGGCTGTAATAAACTGAATTTTCCCTCGGGGATCAATAAAGTATATTTTAATTTAATTGAATTTGAATTGAATATGCAGTATAGAAAAAGGAGGAGGAGATATCAGCAAATGATAGGGATGAAGCATTTGGCTGTTTCACACATATAGCACAGCTCAATGGTAAGATGTTTTTGTTTATGAATAAATATGTTAAATATTTTTATGTCAAAAGGTTCATCTTGGTTAATTAAGTTGTGTCTGCATTAAGGAGTTCTGATTAAACTGTTGACTTAGCCTGAAAACGGGCCCTTCCTCCAGGTCCTCTCCTCTTTCTCTCTGCTGTGGTATATACCTCAGCGAGGTGCATGTTTAGTCTTGTGCATGTCAGAGAGAAAGAGGGTTTCTTAAGAGGAAAAACAGCTGGGAAGGATCATGTTTGTTCCTTTAAGATGTGCTCTGAATAGATGAAAACATTGTTTAATTAAACTTTTATATGTCTGCCTGCTTTGCTCATACTGTAGATAGGGAGTCCTGTCTGGGACAGGCACATTAGATTTGACTTAGATGTATGCCCTGAAGACTTGAGATTCAAATAGACTGAGGGTCCAGGACTCAAGTCTCTTCAACATACTTTTTCTCATTGCTGGTCTTTTAAGTAAATGACAAATTTTATCCCCTCTAAGTTGTAAGCTGTCATGTGACTGACTGGTTTTCATGACAGCATTACTTACAGACCACATGATTTTTCTTAGATGTGTGCACCGTGAAAAGGAGCTAACCGTAGCTTCTAAAACTGTCTGTTCCTATTTAATTCTACTATCAACCAACATTTATGCTAAATAAACCCCAACTGCACCTCTTGCAGGGAGGAGCATATTTTCCAGTGCAAGAGTGCTTTTTATTCATTACTCAGGGATGTTCGTGGACCTTGGGCAATCAATGGTTTATACCAAGCTGTTCATGCCCACTGTAGCATCACAATAATGGCCTCAGAGATATCGCTTAAGTTGAACCCACAGACTTTGAGTCTTTTCTGAAGAAAATAAACTTGACTTATCAACAAATAACACACTTTAAGTTCATAAGTGCTTGGGATGTCAATTAAGAAATTCAATATTCTTTCTGATTAACTGACTAAAGGGCTATTGCTGTTGCTTTTAAATATGAAATGAATACATAGTTTTCATTATCATCAACAAATCCTGAAAATAAGGAATAGCAAAACCCTTATGATCTGTTTTATTGTGACTAAATGGGTGGTTTGATTTTTCTTGTAAAGTAAACCCTTTTCCTCAAGCAGCAATTCATATTTTACCATGATTCTAAATTTTCCTTTGAGCATAAAAGCATATTTGTGTTTTCTGTATTTTTATTAAATTCTTTATGCATCTAAATACAGGTTCTGAAGCAGAAAAATATGTTTCACGCTAATCTAAAACACAAAGCACACCAATAATCAAGAACTAGTATTTAGGAGTACTTCTGCTTTTCTCTCACTTCATTTGTTACTGTTTTGTTTTAAAGAAGACTTTTGTTTCATTGAAAATATTAATTGGAATTTTTCCCCCCAAAAAACAAGATGTCAGTGAAAAACCTAATTCATTTTATGTCCATAATACTGTGCATTTTTATGAATTTTGAAGCAACAACAGATCTTGGCTGCCGAAGTATAAACCCAGCAGTACTGATTTATTCAATGGGGAAAACTACAGCTGGAAAACAGTCTTAATAAAAATATGAAAATATTCAATTATCTCATCTAGTTTCTTAATTGCTATATCATTAAAGTAGTCTTAGATGATAATTCATTAATAAAAGGGGAAAATAGCTTTGTTTCTTTTTGTTTAATATTTTGCCAGAATTAACTCATGTAAGATTAAAATATTATCAAATTAGGACAATTATTTTCTAAATAAAATCCTCTTTCTTGTAAATGTTTGAATGAGCCTCTATAAAGCCAAATAAAGACTACCTTTCACATCTGTTTTTTTTTGTTTTTTTTACATTTTATGGAGGCAATTACAGCAAACTGTATCTTTTTTGCCCTAAATTCAACTCCCTCTTCAATTGTTGCTGTGTCTGTGAGGAATTCCTGAGGTCAACTGTTTGCGCATTGATAGCAAGTCAGTGTGATGTAAGCGAACTTTAGTTATAGAGCATATTTGCTTGTGCCAGCTGCAGTGAGCATCTGTAGGTGGATATTTTGCTGTCGGTTAGCAATTTTCTTCCACCGCCTGCAGCTCAGGTTTGTCTTGAGCAAGACACAGGTCTCAGACATGTTTGTGACTTATATTTAAGAAATATATTATAGGGATGAAAAGCAGAAGAAATGAACATACAAAGGAGACAACACTTTCTCCTACATATGATAAGTGCTAATGAACAGTTTTAAAAGAAAAAGAAGCCAAATAAGGACTGAATAAGGTGTTCTGTATTGTCTGCAGCTGACTCGGCACATCCTTACGGTGAGCAACCCAATGCTCTCCCATTAAATAGGCAGAGGTGGGATGTGTGTGTTTGTGTGTTACCAGATGAGAAAAAAGCCCAAATGATAACGAAAGCACAAGAGCTCTAGCTGTGCGTTTGACT
The DNA here is from genome assembly GCA_034780135.1 of Jordanella pulchra. Classification (NCBI taxonomy): domain Eukaryota; kingdom Metazoa; phylum Chordata; class Actinopteri; order Cyprinodontiformes; family Cyprinodontidae; genus Jordanella; species Jordanella pulchra. The sequence goes on from JAUZNJ010058921.1 coordinate 3,498, forward strand.
TCTCAAGCTCCAGGCCTGCAGTACTAAAGACTGGTCTGTCAGCAGAAACAAACCTGCAGAAATGTGTGAGTTTAGGTTAGAAGGAGGTGGAGAGAGGTGTAGCACAGGAGCAAATAAAAGCAAAACTAGCACCAAAAAAAAAGAAGAAAAAAATCAAACCAGCTGTGTTTTTGAAAGACAGTTTTTCATCATCCAATCAGTCCTCTGGTTGAGCCTCAGGAGGGAGCTTCTTTCTGAAAGAAACCACAGCCTCTGATTGAAGGTTATAAACAGTAAAAATTAAACTGATGTGAGGAGACAAGCTGAGATAGTGATGGAGCGGTGGAAGCCTAACCTTTTATTTTCTATCAGTCTGTTCGTCGGCAGAACATCCTTGCTCTTCTCTGTAGACTTTTCAAATACACTCTTCTCAGTAAGAGAGAGAGAAAAAAAACTGTAGCTTTTCACACCTCCCTCATAGCCTCCTGGTTCACTTTTTTACACACACATACACACACGAGCGGATGCCGATGCAATCCTGGCTAACGAGCTCGTGCATGACCACACGTCTGCACCTGATTGTCTTCTGATGCAGTGAATAATTACTTTGCCAAAGGGCACAACTGTGATCCCTGGCTGGTATTTAAAGCCTTGTCAAAGAGTTTAAATCACCCCTCTTTTCCATCACTTTATTGATAAGGCCAATACAGAGATTGCAGCTCTAATGTCTTCATAATCTTCATCATACCCTTCAACTAAGAACACAGCATAGCTTGAATTTCCACATTGACATTATTAGTTATATCTCACCCTTTTCACTGTCGCCTCTTACAGTCTGACCTCACTTCTTTCTACTCTGATTGGTAAGACCTCAAACCTTGAACCTTAGCGTTACTAATAGCATCTTAAAGCTCTGCATTCTCTACAAAATGATAATTTATACTTTTAGATGATGTGTTGAAATGTATCCTATTTAATTAGTTTATTCAGCTATTCTTTCACTTCCCAACATGTTGTAGCCCGAGGCCATCTGTGTTTTTTTCCTGCAAGAACTCCTCCCAGATTGTTCCCTGATCCTCTTCAGTGCACAGCAATTTTCCAGCATCTTTCTGGGTTTCTGTCAGTGATGTGTGTCCACTTTGCATTGTGAATCCCAGATGCAGGTTGTAGTGCTCCATCATAAAAGAATCAGGGGGGTGTTGAAAGACTGATCCTGTATTTGCCCTTGTCTGATGTACCACATCCCATGTAATGCACAGACCTGGTCCACCTGCTTGTCCACTCCACTCGAGGGGCTGCTCAGTTATAAGCATGGCACAGAACAGAGACTATTAAGATGCTGGAGCATGAAAGCGCTTCGGGTGAAAGTGTGTGTTTCTTTTCATGTGTAGGCAGTGGGAGCATGTGTGCATTTGCATTTATATTTGTGAAACCATGACCATGACCACCCAGCTCACAACACCCAATAACTAAGAACACTGCTTGAATGCACTGGCATAAAAAAATAGAATAAACTGCATCAGGATGGAAGTAGCATCCAGGTAACAAAAGCCCTAATCAGTGTCTGTAACAGCTGCATTGTCCAAAATGATGTGAGACACTAATGGTGTTTGTCACACAAAAACACTGAAAGAGGCCCTTTATAAAACTGAAAATACATTTGTTCAACCAGTGTAGACATAGTCACTTCTCTTTCAATCTAATAAAGAGGGAGGAAGCCGACATGGAGAATCTGTATGTAAAAACCTAAATGCTTCCTTTCTGATTCCATGGAATTTAAAAGGGACAGTAGTGTCCAGGTAATGGTAAATCGATGCAATAATTGATCATTGATCACCTCTCCAATAATAGAGTTTTGATAGCTTCAAGCTTTGGGCTATAGATATGTATTAAAGCAATATGGACTTAAAAGGATTTAATTTATGCTGCTTAACTGTTTGAGGTCTGTAAAAATTCAAAAGGATCATGAATTGGTAGGAGGTGGACTTTCCAGCATAATTATCCAAATGTCAAACTGTTAAATTCTGAAATACAATTTCAAACAGACACATTTTCATCCTGAAATCTCCATGCCTCAGTTTGCATTTTGAAGGCATGAGTTCATGACAATACAATTATAAAAGGACAAAACAAACTCTTAATTTTCAAATAGGAAATCTGAATTTCTAACATTTTTTGGAAAGGGATTTGCAGGGAAACTTTGCACAGCTACACTTTATACAAATATATTTTAGGGTATTTTATTCTTGAAAAACAAATGAAATTAAGAAGATTAGCCTAGTTCTTCTGCTTTGATTTAAGCTTTTGAAAGGAGAGACCTAGTTTTTATCAGGTAATGAAACCAGACCTCAGTTGTGTAGCAACAAACTGATTCACCAGTCTAATCCCCACTGATGAGTTCAAAGTGTAAAGAAATGAGAGCATCCTGGATTTTGCTTTGTCTTTGTCAACAGCCAGTGTGGGATGATGCTGAAGAGTGCAACCATCTGCCGGCAAAGGAAAGCTCCGCTTCATGGCGTAGCACGTCATAAAAGAAAACGACTGATTATTACCCCGCAGGATACAAACTGATAATCCGGATATCCAAAACAAAGCGGTGACAAGGATTTCTTTCAGCCCGTTAGATTTTTTTTTTACACCCCCCTGTTTCTGATCATACTCACATGACAACAGATATTTATGTACACAGCATAGAAAAAACATCATATTCATTTCTTACTTTCTGACATTGACTGAGACTAAATGTTTTATGTTTTAGGACAGTTTACCCAAGGTATTTCTATTTGCTAAATGTCAGAGTAATAGGTTAGAGATCATTTTAAGAAACATTTGATCTTTTTTAAACACAGAAGTTTGCAGGCAGCAATATTACCAGGGGACCCATGCACAAAATAGTTTAGATGTTTTGCCAGTTTGTTTAAAACCTATTTGCAAGATATTCAGTGCAGCCACAAGAACTGTTCTAAACCCTCATTCCCAAACCTAATATATATACAATCTAGTATAAATAACCAGATGGCACTCACCATGGGATATTTTTCAATGAGGTTGAACAAAACAAAAAAACAAGGAATTATATATTAAAAAAACAATCTAAACTGTAACTCTTACTCTGTTTTTGACACCTGTAAAGCTTGTGAGAATAAAATGTCAGATTAGCAGATTTATTCCTCATAATGCCAACCTTTGCCAAACAAATGGTCAACCATTTGTTTGACCAGGCAGTTAAAAGGTTAATTCAGAGGTATAAGCAAAAATTCAAAATAAACACAATCTGAATTTGAACGTTCTGGAAAGGCAACCTTTTAGTTTCCAATATTGTTCGTTTTTAGAATCATATATATCTTAACAGGTTATTTTCTCTATCTTATAAACAAGGGAGAAACACAACAGGCTTCCTTTTGAAAGAATGCTGAATGGTTATACAAAGCAGTGGTTAGGAGACGGGCTCTACTGCATCAGCCTATGTTACTTACAGCTGAAGAGAACTGAGTTAACTTTTGCACTTTCTTTTGAATTTTATAAAAAATATTTCATCCTGTGAAAAAGTATATCCCAGAAAGGTTTACAGCTTTACAGATTCAGCTCAAAATTATATTCCTTACGTTTATTTAGCCTTTTAAACTTTGCAAAGTTTCAGCCCCTGTAAGTTACAGTTTCTTCTGTTGATTGTTACGGTTTTCTTTACTGTTTTTTGTGTTTTGTTTTTTTTTACTTTCGATCTCTTTGTGTGACCCAGCATGCTGCTCCCATGTTTTATGTTAACCTCAATTCTCCTTTCTCACAAATAAAGTCGCTCCTCTTTCTCCATTTTGACTCATTTGCTTCCCTTTCATCATCCCAGGCAAGGTTATCCTGAGGCAGGCACTGCTTTTATGGGAACAAAGGAATGGTGGAGGTGATGGGGTAGAGGCCCTGGCTTTGCCGCTAGCCATGCCTTAATCGATCGTGTTTAAAGGCAATGTTGTGAACTGAATGTTTGAACTCATTGCCCCACCTAAACAGTTGTCGGGGATTTAATTAAAACATAAAATTAATTTATTGCCAGTTGCACTTTTAAAAGAAAAGACACTGAAAAGCAGCACAACAAAGGCACAACAAAGAGTGAGGGGAGGGAAGAAAAAGGAGGCTAATTGGCATCACTCTACTTAAAACATTTCCTTTTTCTTTCTTAGCCCCCCCATTTTCCTCTTTCTTTCCCAGCACGTATATCTGCAACGGCCCAGAGCAAAATTTCCATCACATCTTTTCTTTGCCACCGGCTCCTGGCACACACAGTAAAGGTATGCAAATACAAGAAAACAGAGACTGCAGTATTGTTGACACACTTCACCTTCACAAGGATTACAGCCAGATAGAAGACTGGAGCTTCTTTCTCTGTAATTTAAGTGACATAAGTACCTCTGTGTACTTTATTGGTTCTTATGATGTTGGAAATCACAGTAAAAGCAATCATATCATCCATACAGTTTACCATTCACAGGACACTGAGAAACAAACCATAAGGAACAAAAGGGTAAAACAGACAACCTTCACAACATGAACCACATTTAAATACAACTTTATTCAGATCTCAGGACTTTAAGCTTTAATATATATATATTTATATATATTATTTATATATGTATATTCATGTTCAAACAGTCTTTTTTTGTAATTTTTCTGTTCTGGGTGGACCATTGTTATCTTCCAGACTTTAAGGCCAAATGTTCATATGTCTTTTGGCACCAGATGGGTAAATGGTGAGGATGCTGCCTTGTGTGCCAAAGCAACATGTCTGGTGATCACAGTTCAGCAGCCTTTTTTTCCCCAGAGGGACAAGGAGGGTGGTGTCTCACTGAGAGTATTGCTGTATACTTGAGAGGATCACTAAAGAGAAGAGGATGGAGCGTCTTATCAGTCTGTAGCCCAACGTGTGTCCTTTCTCTTTTATTTTCTCCATTGTCAAAGTTGCCCAGGGCTTATGTTTCTGAGCTTTGATTTCATAGTGTTTGAGTTTCCAGAGGCTCTGCGGGATGGGAATCAGTGGGATGGGTGGGGGTACTGAGGTTAGCAGGGAGTATTTGTGTTCAGCACTCTGTCTGCATGCTCTCCAGGACGCTGCACGTCCTGCCAATCCAGGAGCTTATCTAAGATGCTTTGAACAGGAATGGGAAGGAAACTAAACCCATATGCATTAAGACTATGTGTGCACACATATTTTTATGCGATACAGATGTAGAAGGGAATAGTGGGGAGTTCTCACTGCTGATGTTCCTTTATCTTGATGTTAAGCTCATAGAGATTAGCCGGCTTTAAATCGGGTGCTGAGAAGGGGGCAAGGCAGCAGTGAGGAACTACCCACAGAAGGGCTCAGTTCCAGGAAAAAGGAGGTAGAAAGGGTCAAATTCAAACAGACAAAGATGTGAAGACAGCATGCAAACATGCAAACATTTGATGCTGAAAGAGGCAGAGTAAGCTGGACGGTGAGGATACAAAAATAAAGAGGAAAGCTGTGGCTTTTTCATGCTGGTTGATGCATTTGAAACACATGGAACTTTGTATTCAGTCCAGCAGTTCAGAAAAAGGACCTTCAAGCAGGCGTCAGGCATTCAGTTTGAGCTGCTGCCTAACCTATAACGTATGCTACACAGACGCTCTGGATTTATTTATTCTTTCTGAGAATTGAAAACAGCCAGTCTCGCATTTTCTGATACATGCCACTGATATGAGCTTGATGAAAGTTAGTATGATTGGGAAAGACAGACTTAGATTTGTATGTAAACAAATGAGTGATACAATGTTTTGTATAATCAGTACCCAAACAAAGCAATCATAAACAATAGAAGACAGAAGAACGAAGGCATGAGACAGAAAAACAACGTTCATGATGGCCGCAGGTGAATTTACTGCCTGTCCCCTGTAGACATCTTTGTCAACCGCTAGAGTTTGCACTGCAAACACAGAGTTAAAAGAGATGAGCTATCTCCTGTTGAAAAGTAAATAGAAAAATTAGGAACCTTGCAGATTTTAAATACTTTGTTTTTGGAAATAATTATACCTTTTGAGAATCCGTAATGTTAGAAACTCTGTTTAATTTAAAGCAATGCATATGTGTGAAGAGGAAGGAAAACTGTACAGTTCACAAAATGTTTTTCTTCCAGATAAGAATCTGTGGCAGGCATTTTTAGTCGGTTCCCTGAGTCAATACGTAATGGAGCCATCTTTTACTGCATCAAAGCAGCTACCAGCTTTGCAAGTTCAAAAACTCTAATTTATACCTATTCTGTTTTTCACAATTGCCCAAGCTGAGTCAGGTTGGATGAAGAGCACATATTAAAAGAAATTCTCAGGTCTTGCAATAGATTCTATCGTGTTTTTTTGTCCAACACGATTCTAATGATTTTATTATTACGCTCTGATCTAATTCATTCCAATTTAGCTGTGAATATGTGATCCTGAATAATGCTAAATCTTTGTTCCAGTTAAAGTCTTATGAAATCTCAAGCAGGTTTTTCTCAGGGCTTTCCCCTGAAACACCTCAGCAGCAAAATACTGCCACCACCATGTTTCACTTATTACTACGTCTTGCCTTCTGGGTGTGCCACATTCCTTTCCTTTTCATATAATGCACCTAATACACTCTGTTTAATAGTCTGTAATTTATTTTAAATTTCTCTACATCTTTGTCTTTGATCCATCGGATGTGTTCCTTGTTGATACTTTTAATTATAAATATGTTCTCCAATAAACCTCTTAGGTTATAACAGCAGTATCTATATTGAGCTTCAATTGAACACAAGGGGCTTAATAAGTTGACTTATAAAGACAAATATCTCCACCACACTGAATTTGGTGGGATCTAATAAAAATAGGCGCATAAACATTTGAAAACTAAAGATAAAATTTCTTCCACTTTATAATTATGCAGTACTTTGTTTTGATCTATTGGGAGAGTTCTAAAAATATATGAAATTTCAAATGTCATTAGAATTAGATATTGCAAATCCTAATGTCTGCTTTAATGCTTGGCTGAATATATTTCAAGAACCATGCATTTATGCTCTGCAGCCCAACAATAGCCACATATAAAGACTCCCTGCTACTGTATGTCAATTCTCTTTAACAGGCTGGAAAAGACACATTTGAACAGGCCTTATGTCTCTGTCCCTACAGAAAGGTTTTACAGTGACCATTCACTTCTGTTTGGGATCACATGGGAATGCAGCATGCTGTTTCAGCTCCTTACTGTGGTACTATCTGTTCTTTATCACCAATGTCACAGTACATTGGCATCAAAATGGATATCTGATACCGCAGTTTAATGGCTCCTCACACCTGTCTTGTGAATGCTCGTTCTTAATTAACCAAAAAGTCATTGTGTCCTCATAAATAGGACTCTAATAACCTTTCAGCATAAAAAAAATGTTTAGCAGCCTGATTTATTTCTTTGCTGTCCGCTGGTGTCCCTGATATTGTTTGTGTGAGTAACATGAGACGGGTCAGCCGCTGGTCATTTATCTTAATGAGAGCAGTTAACACAGGAGCTAAACTGGCTACTCGCCTGATGTGAAATTATCAAAACAAGCCTCCTGAAAGACCTCTTAACCTTCTTCCTGGTGACTTGATTTCTAGGAACATATTTTGTGCTCTTGAAACCTTAATTACATCTGAAAAAAAGATTAAATTATATGTAATTATTATGATAAAATTCTCATTTATTCTAGCTAAGTGGGTTTACTTTGGTGAATGCAGTATTTGCCAGGAGAGAGAGCAGTCTCCCTCACACAGTCAAAGTTATCAAGGCGTGAAATCAGGAATCCTGACGACAACAAAATGTAATCTTTTTTATACAGAAGGGACAATAGAAAGCGCCGCATACATCATGTCTCGTTCTCCATTGTAATTAACAGAGCTCTCTGAATCTCTGTATCTCTCACCCCTCTACCTTGCTCTGTCTCAGCATACCATCTCATTATTTCCTTCACACCCAGCTTGTCTTAAGCCCTGGCCTTGAAATGCTACCTAGTAATTTCTTTTTATTTGGAAATTTTGTTTGGAGACAATTTAATTAAGGGATATATTGGGATTAGATTTTGCCAGGTTTATTAGTTTTTTTGACAACAGTTTATTAGTAATATGGAGATGGGATGTTTGAATCAGAAGTCTCATAACAAAGTTTTGGCATTGTTTTGATACATAAAAAAGTCTGCCCTTTAAAAGGTCTTGGCGTTACTTTAAAACGATGCTGTGGCTGGTTACACACCCCATTCATCTGCACTTTGTGAGCAAATGAATACTTTATGTTCCCCGTGGTCTGTTTAAATCATCTTTAGAGAGCACAATGTTAAACACGACATGATAATTATCATAAACGCTGAATCTGTCTGCAGCTCTCTGGTGAATTACTGCACTATTTAAAAGCCTGCTTTCAATTCACGCACTGCTGTTTGACTTTGCAAAAGAGCAAAATTGTAAAGGGTGATTAAAAAGGACATTCAGATAAGGATTGGAAATTACTAAACGGTTGGTGGAATGCTGCCTAGATGATAGAGTTTAGAAGCAGGACTGAGGTAAGAATGTGTTGGTTGATGGTTCCAGAGTTTTATTGTTAATTCAGGATGTTTCTTAACTGCATACTGTTGTTTGCATATATGTTCTTACATCTTACAATGGTCAGGCTACATGTTTTGTTTTGTTTTAAGGTGTCTTGCTGCCTCTATGATATTTTACCACTCCAGTTTCCTCTTCACTTGTTCAGTCACCCCCCTTTTTCTCTCTTCTACCCATCATGTCTCCTCTATCCTGAGGGCAGGTAGGGCATCTCATTATGGTAATTGTAGTCCGGGCAAACCTTCTGCACTAGGCGGTAGTCTGTACTGTAGAAGGAAATGTAGATACAGATGACTTTAAAAGGCTTGGAGCAAATCCAAGACACGTGGCTCTGGATCTGCTCCTGAAAACAGGTCTTGGATGGATCATAGTTGCACAATGAGGTGCGCTTGCTTCGGTCCACTTTCTCATAGTCCACGCGGCAGTTGAAGATCTTGGAGTCTTTTGGGTAGACTACACTCTGACGCTCCAAGTCAAACTCCACAGCCTTAACGGGTGGGACCAGGCTGACTGAGATGTTGCCCTGTCCCGTTGAGTTGTGTCGAAAGTATACACTGAACGTGCCGTTGCCATGATCCACTATCTTGCCAGTGATGAGCAAGTTGAGCCTCACCGTTTTGATGTTGGAATAGAAGTCTCCCCAGCCAAACATCTTTTTGAACTTGCCAGTCTTAACAATGGGCCGCCTTTTGACCCTGGAGCTGGAGGTGTCGGGTTTAAGCAGGTCACTGCCTAACATCTCCCAGAACTCTTGTTTGGAGAACTCCTGCTTTGAGAAAGGGACAGGGGAGCGGTAAGGCAGCTCCAAGGAGGTGGAATTAGCTGCTCTGCTTTTACTGTGCTGCATCCATCGACTGAGGGGCGAGTTAGAGGCATGCCCACTCAGAAGGCCCACCGTCTTAGAAGAGGCATCTGAAGAGCTCTTGGGGTTTGAGGAGTCATCTTCTTGACCCATCACCACCTTTGAGTAGTTGTTAAAGGTGAAGATAACAGCAAAAGACAGAGATAGAATTAGTAAAAATAACCATAAAAAAAACTTAATCAATAGTTAATTTACTGATTGTCTTTGAGAAATGCTAAAATATATGTATGACTCCTTCTTTTAATGAGTCTGCATATGAAGGGGCTAAAATGCTACATGTATTAACATTGTTCCAATCTTTAATTTACTTTAACATCAGGAGAAAGTAGCTGCAGTATAATTCCCTGAGGACATTGGTCTACTGTCAGGGTTACAGGAATCAAAGTACAGCCTCTCAAAGAAAATGTACACCTAAACTAATTTCAGATGGAGTATATTACTCTGATGGTCCTTCTCAGCTGAATCAATAGTTGTTAGAGTAGGTTGTTTTCTTTAGAAGTGCTGTGAAACAATAAAGAACCTTAATTACAAAATGTTTCTCTGACAGCAAAGGTTTACAGGTTGATTTATGCAGTTCGACTTAACATGTACATTTTCAGCTTTAACCTTTACTAAATCCCAATTTCATTAATAGTGCATTCTCTGACACAGTTCAGTTAACCAAACAGAATACTGAACCTTTTTCTTTTTTTCACTATATTCCCTCCAAATATATTTTGTTGCTCTAAAAGTGATTTTTTTAACTATTCAACCTTTTTTATGTAACACAATTTTTCATTTCACCAGGGGTGTGTATGCATAAAAACCTTGAACGACAAAGACTCCAAATGGGCCATATACTCTGGAGAGTTTCTTGTGTGTGAAAGTGAGCTTTTTGCTTCTTAAGCACTGCGATCAGCGTGCAGAGGAAGCTGCTACTGCCTTGGAAAATTTTGTCAGAGGATCAAAGAGTTAGAGGAAGGGGAGGTGGGCTGGCAGGAGGGCCCAAGAATAAAGTGTAATGTCCAATTAAGACTTCCAGTGTTCTAATTAAAGGAAAAAAAACTATCGGCACATAAACAAAGCTGTCAGATGTTAACATCACCTGGGGGGAGGGGAGGAGGACAGAAGGAGAAGAGATAGTGCTGCTGTGCTCAGCAGTAGCTTTGTGAAGAGTGTGTAAATGTGTGGCTAAGTAATAGATAATTATTCAGTGGTAATGATCTATTAGCAGGTATCTTCTGTCTAATGTCTCAAGGAAGGATTCAGTATTGTTCCATACTTTGGGTTTGGAGATACACATACAGGGCACACTGTGAATTCTGAGTTGTATAAATGCAAACATTAAGTGATGCAAATGTAGTATGTGTGTGTGCTTCACTTGAATAGATTTTACAGTGATGCATAATGCATGCATCGCTGTCTGTGCTCTGATCCAGTGACTGTCTTGACTGCCAGAGCTTTCTTATACAGGCTTAGTCAGGATTATTATGTCTGACTCATTTTTATTCCATTTTCTGCAGGTTTTTCAGGCTCAGTCACATTTGTTAACTTGCAGCACAGTAAGTCCGTTGTATTGATTTTCTGTCTCCGTAAAAACATGTATTTCCTTTCATTAAGATCGACATTTCATTTCAATTGCCATGAAAAGATTGCCAGTGATGTGGTTGTGGTCTTATGTTTGAACTCAGCTGAGAGCACTCTAGTTTTTCCTTATTCTGGCTTTATTCCCACAGGGGCTCTGCAGGCCAGACGTCCTCTGGTCTAGTTACCTGTGTGTCGCTGTGCTAGACTGCAGTTCTAGTCCTTTGGGTTCCCCACAGGTACCCATAACACCCCCGAAAATGACTTTTTTTCCTCTTTAGTCAGCAAGGTTTCATTGTTAATTTGATAAAACAGAATTGATTCAGATTAAAACAGTTTGCAATAGGACAAAAATAAAAAAAAGTGATACTTTGATGTCACATGATTGCCTATGGCCTCTGCTTGTGTTTGATTTGTTCTCTTCAATAAATAGTAGCTATGGGATGCACTTATCCACAACCGTTTGCAACAAAAACGCCTTCCGCTGTGGTAAAATTACTTGATATTTTTGTAATGACCCTTACATTTATGATCACTTGGTAATAATTAGGACGAGTGTATCCGAGCAAGCCGTCAAAACTGGGGCTTTCGCTTTAAGCGTGTCTTCAGCAATGATCCCAAAACGCTGAGGAGCACAAGAAGTGATAAAGCTCGTGTTGTTCTATTGTTGAACAGAAGACTTAAGTGTCTGGCACAGCTGGAGGTGTCAGATTCAGTACACAGCATCATTGTAAAAGACAAATGTTAGACTGAGCTTAATATAACCAGGGAAAAGCTAGAGTTGTTGCAGTAATGACTAATGCAGCAACAGCAGCGAAACATGTTTGTTTTTTTTTTAAGTAAAATTGGATTTAATGTTTATATGCAAGTTCCTATGAAACATGTATCCTGTATTATTTGGCATTTTTGTGAAAAAGGGATTTTCTTTTGTGGATATTTTAACAAGCTTTTACTCCACTCTGGAAAAACTGCATACTGCTACAACTATTTTGCCTCTCTGCGTTTAACTAGTAAAGTATATGAGCTGTAGTATCCAACTATCAGCAGTCTTACAACTTCTGCTCTGTAAGCAAATTGAGATAATAAAGAATAACCTCAGAATCTAGTCTTGTTTTATTAGGGTTAAAGATTAATGCCTTTTACATTAACAAAATGTTTTAAAGTGATTACGCAGGCATTATTTTATCCACCAAAGAGTGTATGCTGTGGGTATATTTTGGGTTTAAGTAATTTGTTTTTTTCACATCTGAGATGGGATAACTCATCTGTCAATGACAAATTAACTGGACACATGGTGCAGTGGCCCTTTGGAAGTGCCAGAACAATTTTATGTTGCAGTAAGTTTGTTGTGTTTCATAGCTCTCGGTGAAACTTATCGACACTTTAAGTACTTCAGGCAAAGTGTGGGCGATGGGCAGTCGGGCTTCAGAGAGGGGGCGGAGGTTCAGGGCGATTCTGTCATTTGTCATGTGCGCAAAGTGAGTCAAGGGAACGGCTGGAGAGGAAGGGAGGTGGCTGTGGGCTCTGTCGTTTTGGTAATTGTGAGTCATTCAGGCTCAGTGAGCACGGGCCTCAGGCCTTTCTCCCAGCAGGAAGCTCAGGGAGGCGAACACTTCTCATAAGCCTTCCTGCTTCACTGGAAATAATCCGCCTGTTAAGGTGACAGGTATCTGATTTTAACTCTTTTCCCTGGAGTGACACATGTGCACTGTTGTGATACAAAACAGAGATCAGAGGTTGAATTAACCAAAATCTGTGTCATTACTCTTAGAGAGCATCGAGACCTGTGACACACCAGAAGATAAAAGACATCTGAGCCTGCATGTTGTGTGTATACTGTGGAATAGTCTTCATCCCATCAAACCTTCTTGTGATCATTTTAACTACTATCTCTTGATGTTTTATCAGACTTTTATCAGACAGACTGTGCTACACTGTGACACCTGTAAAGGCAGTTGTGCTTTGATACTTTCTTCTAAACTAATGCACTAGGTCAGGGGTCTTCAAACCTGGTCCCTGGTACTCTCTCTCTTTGTTACAACGCGTCTAAATCAAATGATTGCATCATTCAGCTGCAGGAACCAGTTAATAAGCCTTTTAGTTAAATCAGAGGTTGGGAGGCAGGGAATAACCTAAAACCTATTGTTCAGTTTGTTCTGAGGATTGTGGTTAAAGACCTCAGGACTAGGGGAACCTTTTAGAAATGTTTTCATTTATTTTTACTCATACAAAAGCAGCACTTAGTTCCCATGCTCCACTTATCTGGAATAAACTTCCAGAAGACTGTAAAAAGGCTGAAAGTCAAAGATAAAACCCCATTTGTTTAGAACTCGACTGTTAAATACTTTAAAAGTCAAACTTTCAAGCTAAATGTTATCGGATGACAAGACCTTATTACTTTTGCAACATTTGAAAAATGATAAATGTTAATGGTAAAAATCAAGGTGAATATAATGACAAGAAATTATCACTTGTTCCAACATGTTAAGAAAAATAACCAAAGTTATTCTATAAGAAATTCATGAGAAACACATTTTGTTACAAGATAACCTTATAATATTAGTACTGAAACAGGGATCTTTTTTACTTTTTAACATAGTTTACTAACTTTTTATTGTAACTTTTTAACTTTTAAATTAGCTTTTTAATATTTTCACTTATCCTTTCACATTTTTATGATTTTATTTTGTTTTTTTACTTAATTTACAGAATGTAAGATATCATCCAAGGATTTATCTAATTGGTCAAATGCCAAAAAGACGTTTACTCACACAAGGTAGTAGTTTTGCTGACTGGCTGAATATAAATCTTCTTGACTGCACTGACAGATGGGGGGATGGGGGGGGATGGGGGGGGATTTCATCTTAATGGGGTATACAAGGTACCAAAAAGATAACGATAAACGGTTAATTAATGTAAAACACTTTGAATTGTTTCTGTACTGCACTGTGCTATAAAAATATACTTGCCTTTCCTTACCTTGCCTCTCAATTTCTGAAAGTTTTTGTTCTAACATTTAACCTTTACATAAAAATCATTCAAGTCTCCTAAAATCCTTTGATGTACTATTGTTGTTAAAAATCTGTTGACAGACAAATAAAACGCTTTGGAGAAGAACTTATCTAATACCTAACTAATATGTCACACCCCAACGTGTGACATTCTCTAAAATCTGTAAGTAAAAAAAAAAAGTACATGCAAAGAAAGGCTTTGATTTAGAATTGGATTTCTTTCATTGGATGTCCCTCATGCAGAAACGTAAATCCTGTGGGTATTGCCTCAGCTACGTATAAGTGCTGAACCAGGACAGTAGTCATATAAATAACATACAAATCCAACGTTTTATTCACTCCCTCACCTCCTTATTAAGTTCACCGGTTCAATCATTTGCATTCATAAATAATGAATCAGCAAATCACATTACAGCAAGTCAGTGCATATTTGTATCTAGATGTGGCGGTGAAGAGTTGCTGACATGTAAACGGAACAACGCGAGGTCAAAGAAGGAGGATTTAACCCTAGATATGGCAATGTAATTTGGTCTTAAAAGGACTGCTGTTTCAGAATATTTCAGAAAGTACAGATTTAACTGCTAATTTTAGCCCAAAGTAGATACAGATATGATCACCCATTTTGGATGAAAATGCCTTGTTTATGTCAGAGGTAAGAGAAGAATGGACAGACTGGTTCAGTATGATAGAAATGCTACATTAAATTCAGATTACAACTCTTCAAATATTGAGAAACAAGGTGAGACTACAATTTATGTATTAGAATTATTTTTTGTGATTCATGCATGTTTACCTGTTGAATCCTAATATAACTTACCTGTTACTGTTAAGGCTAATGTTTTCCCAAACAGTTTATCTAATTAGGACAGCTCTTCTATCAAGATAAACAGTAATAATCTTCAATATGTGCGTAAAAAGGATTTGGAAATTAAATGGGACCATACTACCAGAAAGCTCTGGTAGTGTGAATTTGGATCATCCCTGATCCAGAAACATTTGTATTACTTTGAAATTACTTAAAAGAAAATGGCTTGAAATTGCCCTTCAGTACCAGCTGAACATTGTTGAATTGTCCAAGCCTTCCTGAATACTGTCCCTGACCATGTCCATCTATTTAGGACAACAGTTTACACCTCTCATGAGAGCTCCTTCTGGCTAATGCACCATTTCAGAAATTAGAAATCATATGATTTATTTATGTCACAATTTGTTTCTATCACCAGATCCGAATCCAAATGTTCAACTCCAAAGAATGGTGGAAGAAGAGATTTACCCCATTGATGTAAAGGATTCTCTACCTTGACACGATCAAGGTATATATTAGAAATTGAATGTTCATTAAGCGTTCTGCAAGATGCATAAACAGGGATAACTTCTAAGATTTGTGATGTATAAATAGCTAGAAATGTTTTCTTAATCACTTGCTGCTAAATGGTTATTACAGTTATTATTTCTGGATATATACGTGATCATGGTTACAGTCCAGACTTGAACATTCAGAATGTATATTTTTCCCTTCCTACCACTGATGTTGACATTCAGTGTTGATGTTGACTGTTGGAGTGTAAATATGTTGGTTGTACAGCAGGTGGCATCATGGTAGACGGTCTGTCTGCTTCATAGGGTTGTTGTTGTTGCTTTGTTGTAAGGGTTAATTCGATCAGCTTTCTTTTGAAATATGCATCACATGATTTTTTTTTATTTCAAAGCAACAAACATAGACAGATACTGAAATAATTTATAAAACAGTAGCTGCTCTTATAATCTGAATGAACATGAGTACAGACATGTGACAAATGTTATCTATCAAAAGAAAACTGCAGAAAGTTAAATGTAGTTTTTTTTTCTGTTCTCCTTAGTGTAGTTTTAGCTGTTTGGGTTTAACTCTACTGACATTATGTGTTTGATCACAGCATGTTGCTGTTTCTCACCCTGTCTACTGAGTACCAAGTGACAGCCTGACAAAGCTGGTGACTAGCTAGTGATCAAAGTGGAGCATTTATATGTAGCAGCTCAAGAGCACGATGCATCCCTGCATCCCCAGTGAAGAAATCAAAGTCAGAGCGAAAAGAAGCTGGGATATTTGACATCAGGATAATGTTACTTTTCTTTATAAAATGCATTATAATAAAATTAGATATGAGAGAATAAAGGTTTCATCCTGACGGCTTTCTTTTGTAAGTCTAAATAAACACAGTGATGGCATATTCGACTGAATGCTTTTGAAAGTTTCTGTGTTTCTACTCGATATCATATCACTGAAAAACAACGCTAGTAGTAAGGTTTTGACTTATGAATGCACAACAAATGTTTAAACCTTGTTTGTGTTGAGGGGAGCTGATTGTTTAGACACCACCCTGCTTTCCTATGACTACAGAAGCGGAGCCGTAATCCTTTAAAGGACATTATCATTAAGGGTATGATTTTTGTTTCTATCAATGTTATATTTTCTTTCCCGTCCTCTTTCACCGCTCACACCTCTCCAGATGTGATACAGTATACTCACTGCAGGAGATTTCCCTGTTAGATGATTAAAGTCTGAAAATTGAAGTGGCCTAATTATTCTTGTGGCTTGTGTAGAACTGAGAAGAGGTGAGGGAGAAAAAAGGTAATTTCACCAGAAACAAGCCATTTGACTCTCAATGAATAATTTACTCCAGCTTCTTAGGGTTCATGGGAGCTTAAGGTCTGCCGTGGGTGACTAACTCACCACACTGAATCTTTTTATTTAAAACCCCTTCCCCCGATCCATCCAGTCTTTATGCATCCTCAACCCTTTCACCTGGCTCCTTCTGCACAGGCTTATTTGGTGGGTTTTTCCTTGGGGAACCAAATTCATTTTTTTTGTTCAGAGTCAAGTTTGGCTTGGAATTGCCTATCAAATTTCTATATTGTATAATATCGACAGGTTGGCTGTGTAAGGAGGAAGTAGAGTGGCAGCAGGGGATGCTTTTGCACCAAGTCTTTACTGCATAGTACGAGCCATTTGGAAATAAAAATAACCATTAGGTACATTCCTTCTTAATATAAAGAGATGTGATAATATATGAAATTCAGTATATGAGGCTCTTAACTCGTTGTTGAGTCTTGCTCTTTATTTGTTTTTCATGTATTTCAGCGCAGAAAAAAGT
The DNA here is from genome assembly GCA_034780135.1 of Jordanella pulchra. Lineage (NCBI taxonomy): Eukaryota > Metazoa > Chordata > Actinopteri > Cyprinodontiformes > Cyprinodontidae > Jordanella > Jordanella pulchra. The sequence continues at coordinate 20,636 of JAUZNJ010058921.1, forward strand.
CTTTTAACACAGATATGTGGATGCAAATGGAAACAATACATCAGTTGTAGCTTGTAAAAGTGCTGCGTACTCTGTTGCTATTCGTGCTCTTCCAGCATGAATACGGAGAACTAGCAATCTGTAATGTGCTATCAGAGGAAAGATCGAGCATCCCGTCAGCTCTGATGACGTAGTGAAGGTGGTGAAAGGTTGGCGTATGCAGTTGGACTTTTCGGGCCTGTCATAATTTGATAAATACTTATTGAAACTTTCCAGCAGGCTCCTGGGGTGAGAGGCAAAAACTACTTTCATAGTTTGGATAGTTATGTGATAGCCCTCCATAAAGTCCTCCAGCTCCGCAAACATTTCAACTTTTCCACTATTAACTCACACAGCCCACCGCTCCAGCTTTCTCTTAAATTTTGTGATCCTATTGGACATGTTTGTTGCCAGTAACTGGTTTTGAGTAATAAAACGTCTGTTTGAGACCAACTGCTCGCCGTACTTCTAATGTCCGGTCAGAAGCTACATTAATTTTGTACATTTATCTTTTTCCAAAATGATTTGGTAACCCCCCGGAAATTATTTAGCATCCCCAATTGGTATTGGAACCCCAAGCTTGAGAAAGGCTGGATTAGATGCTGAACCAATTCAATTCATTCAATTAAATTATACTTTATTGATCCCCGTAGGGAAATTCAGTTTTGGTACAATCTGTCCGAGAAGACAAAACACACAGAAAGACGATACACAGACATCATACATGGGGTGGACATGGTGTCCAGGGCCTCGCTGCCATAAAAAGACACTGCTCTTGCAGTTAGAAAAACAAGAGAAAAGTGGATAACAATGGGTGAGGGGAGGAGAAAAAAATCATATGTCATACTTTATCCTTAGCAGGATACAGTTTGAGATTGAATAAAAAACGTAAACTGTATAAGGCAAGTCAAGAATTTGTTTTCTTCAAAATAAAAGCATCAAAATGGATGTCAAGATGGAAGCATTAACCCTGATATCTAGGGGTAATAATAATAACTAGCACAGATGTCATGAGAAAAGGTACTTAGGTTTTAAAGGTCTTTAAAGTTGCAAGATCTAATGCTCTGTTCTTGAGTGTTTTCTCCTGATATAATAAGATAAAATAAATATTCAGTTTTGTCCCTTCTGCAAGACACAACATAGCTGAAATGTGCTTTTGAATCAATATTTGGCCTAAACTTCAAGAAAAATAAAAGTCATAAAACTCATTACACAGTTTTACTGTGAGTTTAGGGGCAATAAATGCTTTTGAGTTTAAGCTGTTTTAAAGGCAGTTTGTTCCGATTTTCATTGTTCTATATCTCCAAAAGCAAAAACCTGGGTCTGATGAGTTCTGAGAAGGGTCAATCACTTTTTCCAGCAGAATGTTTTCACTCTAAATTTGTTGGCAAAAAATATTGGTTTATTGTTTAAAACAAAGACAAAACATGCAATAGAAAAAGGTGAAACATATTTGGACCATATTTATTTGCCTTTTTTCTAAGTAATTTGATGAAACCTATTGTGAAATGAAAACCCTACAATATTTCTTTTCAAACAGGGTCAATTAAAAGACCCAACCAGATCCTGTGTGTATATGTCTTTCTGTTATGACGTAGTGAAAGCTGTTGAATGAGCCCTAAATATAAAAGGAAATGCTTCAGGCTTAATATTGCCGCTTTTGAGTTTTTTCTTTGGTTTGCAGACAGGACTGACTGATGAGGATTTTATTGAGCAGGTCAAAAACTAGCATTAAGGAAAACTGGATGATTAATAATTGATTATTTCTTGCTTGTAATACATCTTTTTTTGGTCTACAGACAATCCTGAACATCCCCACCTATTTATTTTACCTTTAAATAATTTAGGCAGTTCCACTGTAACAGATAAAACTTGTGAGCACTGAGAGAACACCAAACTGATGAGTCTTTAGTTGCTACAAATGTCAACATGAACCTCTACCTCTGTATCTGCACCAAAGGTTTTTTTCTTTACAGTTTTTATGATCCACCAGTCTTAAGGTATGACTGTGATCCTCTAGTTTAAAGTCTCAATCTTAAGTTTTCAGCATTTTCTCATCAGTGTGCGAGAATCTTGATCAGTCCATAAACAAAAGCCAAGGTCAAAATATTATTGAGTCATTGCTGCAATACTTAATGCAATATTCGAACAATCATTTAACAAAATACATGGGATGTGAGCTATGGGGCATATATGGTGATATTTTTAGATTTTTACAAAAAAGTCTGGCTCCTTGGTCTACCATTAGATACAATTGTATATCCTACAGAGTTAAATTAGTAGTAAAGCACTGCCATAGCATCAATGTTTATATGGCCTCATGCCTTCCCAAACCACTAACATTAAAGTTAGACATTTAGGATAATTAACATAGCAGGTGTTGATGCTCAATTCCACTTTTTTTTCTTTTTATTTTTTTCTGATTGCAACTGCTATCAGATTACAATCTTACTGGCTTAAAGTGACCTGCATATAGAGACGGGGAATGTAGACGTTACAGAGTAGTGCATTGTCCACAAACCAATATTTGATGCCAGTTTATCTGTATTTTGGTTAATTTTTCAAGTAAAGGGAGCAGACATTATCATGACTACAACCTAAGATCATAAAGAGATGTAAGGAAAATAGGACCAAAACTGTTTAGAAAGTCCTTTAGTTGAGTCGGATTCGCCTGCAGCCTTATTAGTAGTGTTATAAAACTGTTCGATTAAACAATCCTTATACAATATGCACTGATGCTGAATAAGAAAACACGAACAGAGATTAAGTCTATGTTCTGTTTTTGAAACTAGAAAAGTCAGCTGTATTATACGGGGCTAATGTTGACTATGAAAAATACAAAGACCCCTATTACCTATATACATCTTCAAATAAAACTATACTTTATTTTGTCCCTTCTTGTAAAATGGCAAATATTGTACACAGAGGTACAGCATGCAAACATTTGTGTTTGGTGTTAATATACCTTAAAACATCAAAATAAAACATGATAAGCCAATAGAGAGTGATAACTTGATAGGAAGACCTTTGTACGTAACTAGAGGGAATCACTTGCATAGAAATTAATAAAGTTATTGTACATAATAACAGTCTTAACAGTCTTTGTGAAGTGCCTTGAGATGACATGTGTTTTAATTTGGTGCTATATAAATAAACTGAATTGAATTGAATTGAATAAATAGTACATAATTTTATGGCCTTTGAATCATTGTAGAAAAATTTATTTTTCCTAATTCCAGGCTCTGAAACAGTCTGGCACTTCACAACAGATCAGCCCTAAATCTTTTAAAACATTTCTACTTTGTTTTTAAACTAGGTTCAGTTTTGCAGACAAAGTCCGACAGAAACAACTCCAACAATGCAAGTTTATGAATTATGAATTTCGTATGAATTCTTATTTTTTTTCACTGATTGTCAAGTGAGAGTAGAGAGAGTAGAGAGATGTTCAAATAAACAAAACGTACACAAAAATGTTGACACCAAACAATTAAATAAAGAGAAAATAAAGCATTAGCATAATTTTTTTAATGCCAAAATAATAAAAAAAATCTTTACTATGCTGTATATATTTGAATGGTTTGATGCAACCATCCTTACTTTTCCTGCATATAACCTTGCAATCTAAACTCTCACTTGAGTGCTTACACCTCAGTAACACTAAAGTGATGCTTTTACTGTAGTCAGAAATGTTTGGGTTCTTTAAATGTTGTCTAAATCAGTACCCATACGCTGCAAAAGTTCACTCTCAGTTCAATTTGAAAATCAATGCAAAATTTCTGCACACAGCCATAATCTTCTCCTCCCTGTGGCTAATTGAAAACCCCTGTATGTTCCCTCAGCATGTCTGCTCTGGACATGTGCACCACTCTGACCCTGAAATTCAGTGTACCATCACTGGCCGTCGTACTATTGAACAGCAAACTCGACATTCAACCATGCAGAACAGACTGTTTACAGATTGTCAGAGAATTGAGAATATAAATGGGCTCTCGCTTGCTGGTCTTACTGTAGCGTGATATCAAACAGTTCTAGTCACACCGAGATGAGGTCAGCATGCTGCATCAAGAAAGCCTTCGTTTGCCTCCCCTCACCTCCACTGACAGCCTGGTGTTCCCCCTTCAATAAACTCAAATCCCCTAGTCTCAAATCGCCCTTTCAAATATTGTTGAGTTGCCAAAAGATCTTGGAACAATGGAAAGTTCATTTAATATTGACTCTCTTCATAAAGGTTATCATTTTCCCAAAACTTTACAGAATTATCAGCTTTAGCAGAAGTTCTCTGAAATTAAAATGAGAATTCTCCTGCTCCTTCTTATTCATCCCTGTGTGAAAGTCAAACGCATGTTTATCCAGATCCCCTGGGAGTCCCACCTACTTATCGCACCCGAGCCTGCAAGCAGGTTGTCTTTAAGCTGCACGCTGTATCCACACTCTCTGAGCCAACCTACGGATATCCTTCCACTGCTTTGTCTCCCAGGGACCAATGGCACAATAAATTGTAAACATTTTCTGTCTGAGGAAAGCTCACTGCTTCTCTATGAAGGGCTGTCAGTTTGTTTTCTCTCTGTTTCTGCAGCTGGTAGGCTGGAAGCCCGAGGGAGGGTCTAACTGGGTGGTCGAGAAGGGATGAAGTGACCCTCTGGGGTCAAACATTTTGCGCTTGTGAATAAGTCAAGCTGTTTTACCCTCCCAGGCAGGTGTTTCAGCCCCTCTCATTCACTGTTTCCTCGTGTTTATACATTATTTCTTGGAGTTTCGTAGTGTTTGTTTGAATGAAAATGGAAAAATATTGGGGTTGCGGTTTATGAGCAGTGCATTTTTACTGGATGGTATAAACCTTCTCTGTTTAAAGAAGACAAGTGGAAGTTACCTGATTATTTTCTTACATTAATTTAGGCATTCTTACTGTAGCATAAAACTATTTACAATGGTAATCAAAGATAGGTATCAAAGTGTACTGTGGAGGACAACAAAAAAAATGTTTTAATACCGATTCGTTACTAATTAATTTTATGCTATAAAAAGATTGAAGAAATTCACTGAATTAGAGTGATATCTGTTTCTGGTTTATTTTATCACCAGTGATTCCGATTTAGACCCAGATGTTGTCCTCTTGGAAAGAATATTATTTGTTGAGTCTTCTTAGCTACGCTTAACACTTTTATTACAATGTTGGCAATTATTAAGGAGGGGAAAACTGGGTCTAAATTCAATGGGAAAATAATTAATTCAAAGTACCACAAGATAAAAATTATATTAAAGCAAAAAAACTACAATTCTTTAGCTGATCAGCAGAAAAAATGATGATTAGAAAGGAGATTTATTTTGTCTAAAAGTTGTAATTGTCTGTGGAGCTTTCAGGTTGAGGGAAAGAGAGTCTCAACAGAAAGAGGTTTGCTAAACAGAAGGCCTGGACATTTATTCCCCAAAGTGAATGCAGAAGGAGAAGGTTGGTGTTGAAGGTAGAGTAAGCAGGTTGGAGTGGGGGTGTAAGGTCTTAAGTATTCAAGACCATCTCCTTGAATCGACGGGTGAGTGATGAGAGCAATGTTATAAGTTTTAGAATTGAAGCAATTTGTTTCACTCTGAGGATTTTTGCTCCTCAGATCTGGATGTGAAGTGTCTTCTGGATATTCTTTGCATTAATTCCTAATTTTTGAATTCAGATTTTCAAAAGTGGAGGAAAAAGGTTTTAAATTGGTGACTGATGTGATTTTCAAATAGAATATGAGGTCCAAGGCTCATACTGACATATATCAGTGTTATAAACTTGGAAATGTCTTAATTGAGATAGAAGATGGCTAATCCTAGTATGGCTTTGGTTTAACTCAAGAAAGTTATTGCTCTGTCTTCAGTTCTTAGGAGCAGACAGCAAGTGTGGTAGAGGAAGCTAAAGAAGCAGGTGGATTTGGGTCTGTCCCTAAATGAAGGGGGAAATCACCAACTTAGCAATGCAAGGATATCCCATGGCAGCCAACGGCACAGCCCAGAGGAAGCTTGGTGTGGATGAAAGAAGAGGCGCTTCTTATGGGACACTTCAAGCTACATGGCCTGTTTTGGACTGTTTTTTTATTTCTGACACAGTTAAATCTGTCTGACTGATAGAATAAAAACTGTTTCAGGGAAGCATAACCAAGTCTCATATCTGTGTGGATGACAGTTTCTAAGAGGCAGGTGCTTATTTATCTGCTTACAGTTTGCTATAAATCTTATTGCAGCTTAGACGAATGTGGAAGACAATTACCCATAAAAATGAATTTGAAGTTAGGAAGGTTATGTTCACAACTTGCATAAGTAAATCCCAATACACTAGAAAAACAGGAGGCCAAAAGCAGTAGCAAACTCAAGACTAGGTGTACCTAAAAACATTCTGTAGTTGATGCATCGACAGGAATAAAATGTTGGGCATTTTAGTTTTATGTGTTGAACTTTAAGATATTTGGTTTTTGTCTGAATCATGATTACGTTACTTCCATAAATGTTTTTTTTTTCCCTGTAGTTTTTGTGATCATGCATTAAAACAACAGAATTTTAACAGCTCTACTCCAGATTTTTGATATAAATTTTATTTTCCATTCTACCTGTATAACTTCCTTCCATCAAAATTTATATATAGAATTCCCTGCCTGACAATCTTGTATTTAATTAACTTTGACTTGTTTAAAAGATTCAAACTGCATCAATTTTATATGGGTAGTTTACAATAAACTAAATGTGACATTTATTTTTAACAGTTGTTTAACTTCACCTTAAAAATCTACAAATGATTTGTTTGCAAGAACCATGTTTTACCAATAAACTTTCTTGTAGCGAACAATATAGTTGTCTTGAAGAGCTTATTCTTTATCGTAGCTCTCTTAATTTTGTATTTTTAGACTTTTTAAAATTAACATAACTCTGATCTAAGCATTTTAAGAGGATAATTTATATTTGATACATATAACTTATTCTGTAACCAAATCTTGGTCATATATTATCATCAGCTGGTTGTAGGTTTTTAATTTGTTTTAAAACAAACACCAACACAAAGTGTAATTGTAAATATCTCTCAGCTTTGCCAAATACAGTATGCTTTAACCACTGATTTTTTGGTTTTATTTTCTGTTGCATGCATTTAAAATGATGGAAGATCCCACATCAACACTATGATATTTATTACAAAGTTAACTCATGTCAGACGAGTTTCCACCCAATAAATGTTTTCTTGTGCTTTCAAAGAGACAGCATGTCCAGAATTTCTCAGTGGAAATGCCACTTTCATGTAAGATTTTTTCTTTGAGCATCAGTGTGGGACATACGGTGGACAGTGGAAGTTCATGAGCTCTGACATGCACACTGCAAGAGTGAAGGCTTAAAGGACCCAAGCAGCGACCCTGTGCAAGATTAACGTTATCAGTGACAGTTTGGTTATCTTAGGATTCAGATGATTTTTCTGCTTAGTGTATTATAAGGACAAAGTAACTGACCTTATGTGGCAGTGAGGCTTCTGAGAAACATAAATCTAAGAGTTTGTGACATTTCAGACAAGAGAGATGAATCTAATGTTGGAATCATCCCAACGGTACAAATCTTTGGGTGCAGCTTGAATAGGATTCATTTTAAATGGTACATTGTGACAGATAAACCTGTAAGGTCTTTCATTACGTACTTACTGAATATGAAATGTACTTACTGAATATAAAATTACTTACAAG